>BQNB010047321.1:0-43191 GCA_026074375.1 Tanacetum coccineum | reverse complement strand
AAGGCCTGTTATGTGTGTGGAAGCTTTGATCATTTGCAAGTTGATTGCAATTACCATCAAAAACAGTTTCAAAATCAAATAATAGAAAAACCTATTTGGAACAATGCTCAAAGGGTGAATCATCAAAACTTTGCTAAAAAGACTCACTGCTGTGCTAAAAAGAACTTGGTTCCAAGAGCATTACTAATGAAGTCTGGTTTAGTATCAATTAATAATGCTAGACAAGTTAATACTACTCACTCAAAAACAACAGTAAATGCTGCTAGACCAATGTTATATCTTTCTAAACAACACATTCAACTGTTAAGAGGCCCATTCATAAGAACACATCATTTAAAAATAGTAATATTAATCAGTTTAACATTTAAAAGCAGAAAGGCCTATTTACTTGTAAGATTGTAATTCTATCAAGGAGGTGTTTGGATCAGTTATTTCTAGCTAGTTTACAACTGTTAGTACCTGCCACACAATACGATTACTTATGTAGGCATGATGAACATCAGAAAACTTCCTTCAGTCTTTAGTCGATCCTACAAAATCAAGAATATACACAAAAACATTTCAAACACACGTCATCACAAATTAACACTTGTAACGAATTAAGTAATAACTTACAAATCACTGAAATCAGCATATGTAAAAGCAAAGCAGTAAAATGACACAAACCTTAAAATTTTTGCTCCATGAAAAATCTCCCTTGCTGCATTTTTTGTCATCTGAACCTTTAATCCCTCATACGTGCAGATGCTTCTCGACTCTTACGCACCAAATTGACAAATAGCTTTACATATGATGTAATGTAATAAGTTAATTAAATGACATAATGCCTGTAGGTCCTTATAAACAGGATCTCAATGAGCCTTGAACGACTGATAGTCCTTTGAATAAATCCAAAGATACTATGAGAGACAATAACAGTGAATACAAATATTGACGCGGAATATCAATACCTATACCAAGATGAACACAAGAACGAATACCAAACTTGCTATTACTATTACTATTTGATTGTGAATAAGATTAAATGCTAAAATAAAAACATAAATAAATAATAAAAAAATATAAAGAAAAAAAAAAAACGAGAGAAATTAAAATAAATAAAACAAATGTAAAAAAAAAAAAAAAAATATAACAAAAAATCAAACGCGCGATGCGAATAATTTTGTAAATTTAAAAAATAATAAAAAAGAATAAATTAAAATAAATAAAAAAAAAATAAAATATAAATTAAAAAAAAAAAAAATCTTCCAATTAATATTATTTCTAAAAATAAAAAAAAAATTTGTACTTAAAAAAAAGAAAAAATAAAAAGACAGATTAAAACAAAAAATAATATAAAAGAAAATTAAAAAAATGTGAAATAAAAAAATAAAAAATTAGAAGTAAAAAAAATTTAAAATAAATAAAAAATAAAAAAAAAACAAAAAAGAAAATTAGCATTGATAAAAAAACAAATATAAATAAAAATAAAAAGCTTTTAAAAAAGATCAAGAAATAATAACAATACAACAAATTAAAATAAAAAATGTAATTCATAATAAAGAGTAAAATAAACAAAAGAGAAATTATAAAAAAAAACAGAAAAATAAATAATATTAATAAAGAAATATAGAATAAAAAAAAAAAATATAAAATAAAAATAGAGAAATAATAATATATATAATATAATAAAAAAAAATGTCAAAAAGAACAATGTAAGAAATAATATTGATAAATATTAAAGTGAGTAAATTATAATAAAAAAATAAAAAATATGTATAAATTAATAAAAATTAAATAAAAGTAATTATAAAATAAATGTAAATAGATAAAAAAAAGATTCTTAGATACGATGAAAAAAAAAATATAAAATTTAATAAAATAAATAAGAAAGGAAAAAAAGAAAAATTAATAAGATTAGAATGCAAAGAAATATAGTAAAGAGCAAAACTAATATAATAATATTATTTAAAAAAATAAATTAAATTAAATAAAAACAGTATAAAATAAATCAAAATATGAAAATTGATATATATTAATTTAATAAAACACAACACAACACTCAGTTGAGTAATTAATGCGACCAATCTTTTGTCCCACACACAAGAACGATTTTGGTTATTGTTTTTTTGTTTTTTTTTGGTTTGTTTCTTTTTTGATGTTTTGGTGTTTTTTTATTTTGATTTTTTTTTGTTTTTTTTTGTGTTTGGTTGTTTTGTTTGTGGAATGTGTGTTATGGTTTTTGATTTTGGTTTGTGTTTTTGTTTATTTTTTTTTTCTGTGTGTATTTTTTTTTTTTTTTTTTTTTTTTTATTCTGTTTTTTTTTTATGTAATGTGCATATGGTTTTGTTTTGATTGGTGAATATGAGTTTGAATGTTTTTGTAGTGTATTTTATTTTAAGTTTTTTTTTTTTATATATGATTGTTATGGGTTCATTATGAATTCATAGTTATGTTTAAAAAAATAAATAACAATAAATAAAATTATATGTAAATTAAAATATAATAGGAAAATAAATAATAATAGGTAAACAGAAAAATAAAAATTAATTACAAATAATAAGAAATTTAAGAAAAATGATATTAAGAAAATAAATATTATAAATTTCAAATTATTTAAATTTAGTAATATTAAATACAAATGAAAAATTGGTCAAAAGATTAGTAAAATTATAGTAAAAAATTTATAAAATATAAAGAGATATTGAATAGTAATATTAAAAATACAACCAAACAAAGAAAATAAATTATTAAATTAATATAAAATAAGAAATAGTAATAATTAATTTATTTAAAATAAGAAGTTAGCGAAAGAATCTAAAAATGTTATATAGTGTAAAATACTAAAAAGCAGAAATAATATTAAGTTAATTAGAAAATTTAATAAATAAAAAATTGAAATTGAAAATAGAGAATAATGTGATTATTTAATTAAAAATCTATTAAATGAATAAACGAAAATATTTGGTGATAAATTATCACAAGCACGTGAGCTTAAAGATAAAGAATTCTTAATATGAATATTTATTTAGTAATATATGTTTATTATATTATTTATTTATTATTTTTAAGAAATGATATATTTTAAAGTAGTATAGAAAGATAAAAAAAATATTTAAGAAAATATAATAAGAATTAAATGTTATTTATGAAACATTCATAGATTAGAATAATAAAACATTAGTGAAATTAAATAAATAATTAACAAGATAATCGTAAAATAAATATAAATGTGATAAATACATGAAATAAAATAATATGAAATATATAAATAATAAAATATTTAAAATAATAATTAAAAATAAAAAAATGAACCAACAATTCAAAATATAAATAAAATAAATTAATATTATAAAATAACAAAATAGCGTAAATTATAACGAAAAAATAACAGAATTCTGTAATTTTTAGAATCTATTATAAATTAAAATGATAAATAAATATAAAGATTTATAAAAAATTATTAAAAAATATAAAATACAAATTTTTTAATTATGTCGTGCTGAATGCGAATGAAAAATGTAAAATTATACATATTAAAAATAAAATATAGAATATTAATATAATAAATATGAATGTTATAGTATAGTATAAAAAAAATATATAAGAATAAAATAGTTTTGATAAAAGTAATAGTAATTAATAAAATAAGAATATAATAAGAAAAAAATTGTATAAAACATGCTATACAAATATAATTCCATTTACATAAACAAAAAATAAAAAAGAATTATTTTGTTTTAAAATTCTGAAAAATAAAAATTAATTAATAAAAAAAAGAAAAAAAATGTAAAAAAAATGTATAATTCTACTTTTATTATTTATTTTAATACAAACTTTATAATTGTGAATATATAAATTAGTTAAAAAAAACACTCTATAATTAGTCTGATAATTATAATTTTGTAAATAGTTAAAAAAAAATTAATAATATTTTTATATATCATATTTTAAATTTAAAACGAAAAACTGCACAAGAAATATATATATAATTATTCTTATGTTTAAAGGTTAGATAACATTTAAAAAATAATATTGTTTTAGAAAAGATAAAAATATAATTAATAGATAATTAAATTGTTAATATAAAAAAATAAAAATAAAAATGTAAATTACGATAAATAAAGGAATATATAATAAATAGATAATATTTAGGTTAGTGATATTAGAAATTTGCCTGAAGTCCTTATAAACAGACGCAATGATCACTTGAACGACTGAGAGCCGTTGATTAAATCCAAAGAAACTATGAGAGACAATAACATGAATAGCAAATATTGAGCGAACTATGAGAGACAATAACCGTGAATACAAATATTGACGCGGAATATCAATATCTATACCAAGATGAACACAAGAACAAAATACTAAACTTGCTATTACTATTACTATTTGATTGTGAATTCTCAATCAACTCATATGTTTACAATACTATTCTATGTTCCTTTTATAGACTTAAGGAACCCTAAACGCGTTAAGAGATAATGCTTATCTCTTCCTAGATTAACGCTAATTGATAACTATTACTATAATTACAAAAGACTTAATTGTTTGACCAAGCAGTATTAACTTTAATACTGCCAGACTTAATATTAGTACTACCAGTATTAACTAATACTGCCAGACTTAATATTAGTACTGCCAGTATTAAGTCTTTTACAATATATTTCCCAACAATCTAGTCAACCATATTAAATACCATAATTAAGTATTCAATATGTTTCTAACTATGTGGTCAACATTAATCAAATGTATTCAATACTTTCCATAACCACCTCAATTAAACTTCTCATCAACATAAAGTCTTCAACCATAAAGTCTTCAATCAGTCTTCAACCATAAAGTCTTCAATCATCATTAATGTCTTCAATCAACATTAATGTCTCTAGTTGAAACTTCTCTTTTATCATTGACTAGTAGCAGGATCTTTCAACAGTATTAAGAAGACTTTTAATTCCCAACAATTCCTCCCCCTAAATTGATATTCATCTGAGGATTAATCCATCAAGTTTTCTTCATTAAAAGCTTCTTAATCTCCAGGAGGATGCTTCCAAACACTTCTTTATATCTTAAGCAGTTTTATGATTAATTTTGGAATCAGGGTAATATCTTCATCAACAATAATATCATTTATCCTCACCTGAGTTTCATCAATTAATGTAATCTCTGCATTAGTATTAATATCACCAACATATCTCAATGAGCCTTAAACTACTTATGTCCTTTGATAAACCAAAGATACTATGAGAGACAATTAACCTTGATACAAATATTGACGCGGAATATCAATATCTATACCAAGATGAACACAAGAACAATTATCAAACTTGCTATTACTATTACTATTTGATTGTAAATTCTCAATCAACTCATATGTTTACAATACTATTCTATGTTCCTTTTATAGATTCAAGGAACTCTAAACGCGTTAAGAGATAATGCTTATCTCTTCCTAGATTAACGCTAAGTTGATAACTCTTGACTATAAATTACAAAAGACTTAATTGTTTGACCAAGCAGTATTAACTTTAATACTGCCAGACTTAATATTAGTACTACCAGTATTAACTAATACTGCCAGACTTAATATTAGTACTGCCAGTATTAAGTCTTTTACAATATATTTCCCAACAATCTAGTCAACCATATTAAATACCATAATTAAGTATTCAATATGTTTCTAACTATGTGGTCAACATTAATCAAATGTATTCAATACTTTCCATAACCACCTCAATTAAACTTCTCATCAACATAAAGTCTTCAACCATAAAGTCTTCAATCATCATTAATGTCTTCAATCAACATTAATGCTCCCTCAGTTAAACTTCTCTTTTCTATCATTGACTAGTAACAGGAATCTTTCAACAAATTAAGAAGACTTTTAATTCCCAACAATCCTCCCCTAAAATTGATATTCATCTGGATTAATCATCAAGTTTCTTCATTAAAAGCTTCTTAATCTCCAGGAGGATGCTTCCAAACACTTCTTTATATCTTTAGCAGTTTTATGATTAATTTAGGAAATCAGGGTAATATCTTCATCAGCAATAATATCATTTATCCTCCCCTGAGTTTTCATCATTAAATGTAATCTCTGCATCAGTATTAATATCACCAATATCAATCCTCCCCTGTTTGGATGCATCATCACCCAAACTGTCTTTATCACCAGAGGACTTTTACTCTTGCAGTCAACTATTCTTCAAACTTCTTCAGCAATCCGTTATATCAGCAACATTGACAATTATGTACATCAAATCATAAAGTTTCAGTCTATTCTCATCACTTCCAGGTGTGTTAACTCCTGAGAGAGGTGAATCATTGAAAATTTTAAATGGATTTGATGTCTCTTTACCAGTTAGCCATTAACTCTGGAGTAGTCAGTTCTTTGGCCACCAGAAAGGTGTATGTCCATGGTTAACTGAAAACCATTTCAACTCTCAGTACTTGAAACGTTGGTGAGTTGAATACCATATGGTTTTTGGCAAACCATTATAGCCATCAACGGATTTGATATGCCTTTACCTGTAGCCGTTTGCTCAGGGCTAGTCAATCCTTTGGCACCTAGAAAAGGTAAATTCCATGGTGGATTGATAACCATGTCAACTCTTTGTACATGAAACTTGGTGAGTTGATATACCATCCACTTTTTGTAAAGCTGTCCACACCATCTAATATGGAGATTGCAATTTGTCTATTACCATATGCCATAATCTTATGGATATTATGGTTATTCCACACCTTTACCATCAAAGCCATAAACCTTGTGCGGCTAGCCAACTCTTCACTTTAATAGATATGTGAGTTGAAACCAGTACAACTTATTTGCAAGTTGTCAACCATAGAATGGATTTGAGAAGTCTTTACCAAGAGCCGTTTGCTCTTGGACTAGCCAGTCCTTATGTTGATTAGACATGGTGAACTGATAACCATTTGTTGTGTTAGTGCATAGCACCTTCACCAAGTGTTATCCTTCTTATATCCATCCTAGACTTCTAACTCTACAAACATCACTACTTCCTAATACCAGCTATGTAGCCTATGCTACCTCCAAAGGTAACAGATCCCCTATTGAATTCTTCAAAATCCTCCAGTTGATCCTAGTTACCTGTCATGTGCCCTGAGCATCCACTATCAAATATACCTCTATCTACCATGTTCTTCAGTGGATGTTCCCGCACATGAAAAAGAGAAATTAGTTTCTCTTAGGGACCCATGCCTTCACAGGCTTGGGTCTGCCTTGTGGACCTCTAGAAACATAAACATTTGAATCAGGGGTTGGTCCACTATTGGTATTGGAGAGTGGTGTTGTTTTTCTCCAAACACAACCTGCTGAGGTCTTAACAGCAGTGCCCAAAATTGCCCTTAACAGCATATTTATTTGACTTGTATGCTGTATACCTTGAAAAGGGTCTATTTACAGGTGAACTTTGTTTTGAAAAACATTTCTTTGGACTTTTAAGATTCACCTGAGAAAGTTTGGTTTTATTTGAAGTCTGGTTTGATAATACTGGTCTATTTACTCTAGCAGTATTAACATGCACCTTACCAGAATTAACATTTTGCTTGCCAGTATTAATTCTAGAACTACCAGACTTAATTTTAGTGCCAGAATTAACATACACATACCAAAATAACATATCCCAGACCAGAATTAACATTTACCCTACCAGTTTTAATAGTTCTGCTAGCATACTAAGGTTGGGTCTAATGTTTTTTAGTTGAACAGGTCAGGGAGTGAATTGATTTCTTATATACACCCTGTTTAGAATTAGTCCAGGACTGAGTGGAGCTTGCCTAACATCAGTTATGAACCACCCATTATGCACCTTGCGAAAGCAGCTTCCTTCGCCATCCTCTACTCATATCGTCACAGTTTTCTTAATCAAGTGACTAAGACTTCCACACCAAACCGGTTTCCTTTGGAAAAGAATATCCTGCACCTAAGTCTCTTTCCATTCTTTGATTCCAATTCTGTCTATTATATGAAGGAATAGGTGAGGGAGTCACTGGTGTTCTAATTGGTTGCCTAGGAGTTTTTACATGCTGTGCACAACTAGGGTCAACAGTTTTGTTGGGGTTTAGGCACTTGTGGTTGAGTCTTTTGGTGGCAATGGTAACTTTGTTTTTTTTTTTTTTTTTTTTGCTTTTATTCTTTTTTTTTTTTTCTTTCTTTTTTTTTATGTTCTTTTTTTTTTTTTTTTGTTTGGTGCTCAATGAAGGTAATAGGATATGGTCATGACTCTATGTCATCATTGACTGAAGGTCAATACAGTTCCTTGTTCCCATCACTGTCATTGATTGGACAGGTTGAGTAAACAGAGGAACCTAATCAGACATCAGTAGGACTAAGAGATTGAGGTTGAAGTCAAATTTACCATACTCATACAGAGAAGCCACTATGCATCTTCCTGTCCCTAGGGGTTAACTCCACTAAAGGATGGGGGACACCTTTATACTCTACTTGTTTAAATCTGCTGTATAGAGGGATGTCATAATATCCCGCATCTGTTTCCCTAAGAACAAAAATACCTCTATCCATCTCTTCCTCATATCCTAGGACCTCAGCATTTGGATTGTATGTCATATCCTAAACCTATCTTAACAGTTGACTCCTCCCACAATCTAAGCTTCCAAAGATTTTTAGAAGATGCAAACCAAGAATCAACAATTTTTTGTAAAGCATCTTTGTCTTTGACAGCTTTCATTCCTATTCTTCTATACTTTTTCAGCTTTTCATCTTTTTCAAAAATTTGATTAGCTTGAAAATTTAATTTTTCATTTAAGGAAGATTGCTGTTTGTGGGAGGCTTTAAGCTGAGATTCTAATTTCTTAACAGCTAGCTTATGGGCAACTAAGGCAGCTTCTTGGTCACCAAATTCAGATTGCAGTTCATCATACTTAGCTTGAAGTGCATTATATGAATCTAAACACAATTTAGAGCACATTGATACCTCATTATTCACAGTGAAAGCCATTAGAGCATGATTGAGTTCCTCATCTGTAGTCTGCTCTACCCAATTGATCTGACCTTCATCAATGGTCATCAAGGCTTCCTTTTCAATTTGCACTGGCTTGAAATTCTGACCTTTACCTGCTTCCTGCCTGTTACCTTCTTTTGAACCTTTAAACTTGCACTCCCTGGCAAAATGCCCAGTATTGTGGCAATTGAAACATTCAACTTTTCTCTTATCAAATGCCACATGCATTTTTCCATCCACTCTTGGCCTTCTGCCTGTCTTCTTGTAGAACTTCTTAATCTTTATGGCAGTCATAGCAATCTGCCAATTTATATCCATCTCTTCCAAATCCAGATCATCAATTTGATCTAGGTCTTCATGTATTAAGTCCACATCATCAGCATTTGTGGCTAGAAAAGAATGGATAACTTCATCAGCAAGACCAGGAGTAGCAGTTGGTGTTGCTTTGGAAGAGGAAGTGGTATAAGAACTATAACTTCCTGAGCTGTGGCTTGGCTTATGCTTGCTTGAAGAGGCTTTGGCTTGTGATAGAAAAGCCACATTATCAGATGCCAGGGAAGAAGATGATGTCTTTTGGATGTCTTGTTCAAAGACACTCAGATTATTGTATAAATCATCTATTGACAGTGTGTCAATATTCTTCTTCGTTCTCATTGTCATGGCTAGACTGTCCCACGCAGGAGGAAGGGACCTCAAAAACTTGTGATTTGCGTCTTCATCTGACACACCAGCACCAAGGGCATCCAACTGTGATAGGAGTTTTTGGAACCTATCATACCCTTTCTCTAAGCTTTCCTTAGACGAGATAGTAAATGCCTCAAACTGTTGTTTCAAAACAGCTTTTTGCATTTTCTTCGAGTTCGCATTACCACCAAACCGTGTCTTGATGGCTGCCCAGATCTCTTTGGCATCATCCATGCCATGAAAACGTCTGAGATGATCTTTTGGAACAGCCATTAACAGTAGTGTTCTAGCTTTCCTTTCTTTCTCATCAGCAAACTGTTCTTCCTGTGTGGTTGAAGGAAGAACCATGTATACACCATCCTTACCTTTGGTGACTCGCTTCTTTGAGTTCCCATTCTGAATCACTTTCCAGACCTCATTATCTATATACTCAAGATAATGTTCCATCTCCATTGCCCACGTATCATAATCATCTTTTTGAAGGACGGGCAGTTTGATGTTTGAAAGTGTATTTGTGGTGATTATTTGTGGTGGTTTTGCAGGAGCATCTCCTTTGTTGGATGCTGGTAGTGATCCAGCCAAAGATGCATCATCATGAAGAGAAAGTTCCTCATCATCATGAAGAGAAAAATTATCGTTTGCAGACATGAGACTAATTGAGTTGGTGAATTAAGTTATGATCTACTGTTTCAATCTTGCGTAAAGTCCCTTTGTGCTCTGATACCACTTGTAGGTCCTTATAAACAGGATCTCAATGAGCCTTACACGACTTATAGTCCTTTGAATGAATCCAAAGATACTATGAGAGACAATACCTGTGAATATAAATATTGACGCGGAATATCAATATCTATACCAAGATGAACACAAGAACGAATATCAAACTTGCTATTACTATTACTATTTGATTGTGAATACTCAATCAACTCATATGTTTACAATACTATTCTATGTTCCTTTTTATAGACTTAAGGAACCCTAAACGCGTTAAGAGATAATGCTTATCTCTTCCTAGATTAACGCTAATTGATAACTATTACTATAATTACAACAGACTTAACTGTAGTCTGGTCAAACAGCATTAACTTTAATACTGCCAGACTTAAGTTAATGCTGGCAGACTTAACTTGCTCTACCCTATGCCAACGTAACTTCCTATTACTAACAGTACTAACTTATTTCTATCAGTACTAACTATAACTAACAGACTTAACTTTAACACTTTAATAGTATTAAGTCTGTTTACAATATTTTCCTAACAATCCTCACCCTAACTTGACTTCATTCAGAACTTCAAGTTTCTTACGTACTTTGGCTTACTTTGGGCTTAGGAGGATTTGTCTGAACTCTGTCTTCCAAATAATCAACTCCTTTAACTCTTCCAATCTTGACAGCAACTAGTCTTCATAGCACTTCAATTCTTGACTGCAATAAAAATAAAGTTTTTGCAAACTACCACGCATCAACGGATTTGTATGTGTCTTTACCATGATCCCAATTTGGCTAAGGACTAGTATGTTTAGGTTTGTGAAGTACCATGGTAACATTCATAACCATATGATTTTGAGCAAATCATCAGCTATTAACGATTGATTAACTCTTTTACCAGCTACCGTTTGCTCTGGAGTACCATGTTCAGTAAAATACTATTGCTTCACTTGAATACATAACAATTTGTAGGTAAATTGTCAACCATCCTAATAGGATTTTCAAGTCTTTACCATAGAGCCATAATCTTATGGACTATTTATGGGTTTTTACCACAGGCCTTTACCACAAAGCCATAAACTTGTGGCTAGCCAACTCTCTCTTTAACAATATGGAGAGTTGAAAACCATACAACATATTTGCAAGTTGTCAACCATAGAACTGGATTTGAGAAGTCTTTACAAGAGCCGTTGCTCCTGGACAAGTCAGTCCCTTAGAGGTTCTTACAAACCAAATTCTTAAAACTTTCCAGAATCCCTTCTCTAACTTATCCTCAGGCCTATCCAAACCATATCTATTCATTACTATCCTGTACAACTCAGTAAGGTCATCCCTAGATATAGACTTTAACACAGCTCCAAAATTAATGTATACTATATCTGTTCCATCAGCTCTAACAATTTGGTATACTCCTTTTTCTCCTTGTTTAATAGATCTTATAAGTAGCTACACTAGTGTTTTCATGGCTACATGAACAGGATTCAAATGAGTTTAGTACCTGGGTTAGTCTCTTCTATGCTCATCAACCTTACTTAATCTACAGAGAACATTCTTATCCACACTTGTATGCATACCTTTCCTACTATCTGTTTTCTTCTGAATTCCAAACTTTCTTTGTTGGTTCATCACTTTGCTTCATCATCTTTGTCATCTTTCATTCTCTTTGGAGTCTTGTTTGAAGCTCTTCACCAAATCTTTCAGCTATCTTTAGTGGCTCAAAACTTATTGGAGCAAAAGACTCAATCTGTTTACAAATCTTGTCAAACTCTCCTTGAACTTTCGTCAAACTCACCTTCCTCAGCTGATTAACTTTCCATGACCTTTGATTCTTTAAGTAGTTCATCAGGTAAAGTCTTTAGCTGTGATTGGGTCCATGGGCTTGTTCCTTTTAGCTTGCTCCTTTCTTCAGCAAAAAACTTCTTTCTTTGATTCACAAGATCCACCATCTTCTTAGCAAAATCTTCTCCTTGAAGTTCACTTCCAAGCATGCTCTTTGATAACTCTGCATTGGCTTCAAGTTTTGCTCTAATCAGATCCCAATCCTCATTTGTATAATGCTGAGCCTCAAATTGTACTTGAGCTTTTCTTTTCTTCTGTTGCTCAGTCAACTCTTCTTCTTCTGCAATCCTTTGTGCTAGAAGAGCATCCAAATGTATTTGCTCAGCCTCCTCTTCTTTTTGTAAGGAATCCAATCTTATTGCTTCTGCAAGGCTAGCTTCTTCTTGTAAGAAGGAGGAGGTGGGGGGGAGATTTTGTTCCTTTGGTCTTCTTTGGAGTTTCTTCACTGAGCATAGTAGCTTACCTTCTCTTTGTCCTTTATTTTCACCAGCAGTACTGTCTTGCTCAATAACAGTATTAAGTTCAATACTACCAGTATTAACTTTACTAGCAGTATTAACTTCAATACTAGCAGCATTAATCTCACCAGCAGTATTAATCTTTTCAGCACCAGTATTATCTTCCTGAAAGTCCAAGCTTGAGACTACTTTCTTACCTTTAGTCTCTTTTCTTCTCTTGTACCTCCTTCCTTTGTCAATGGACCTTGACTTTAAAGAGGCAACCTTTGAGAGAGTTTTGGCTGCTTCAAGAGTGTTTGGGCTTATATCTTCCTCTTGTTCCTCCCCTGAAGCATGTGCCTTTGTTGTAGGAGGTGTAACCAGTCCTTGTATTGAAGAATCTTGAGGATCAGCTTGACCTTTCCTCCCTTGAGCCTCAGGTTCTTCATCCTCTGAATCTGTCAAAACTAAATTCCTCCTCTTTAGAAACCCTTCCAATTTCTTCACCTTCTTGACTAGCTTCACTATTGCATTTCCCATGGTTAGCTTGGTCTGTTTGAGATCCAATTCCAGGCTATCTATTACTGAAATCACTGGGAACTTGTAAGCAAATCATCCATATCATGCGACTTGAGCTGATCTTGTGAGGGTGAGAAGTGATGGTGGACAGGAGAGTGCTCCTTATAGAGGTACTCCTCTGTGGTAGGTTCAGTCTCAGGTGGTGGTGGTGGTGGTGATGTACTAGGTGGTGGTGGTGGTGTTGGAATAGGTGGAGGTGGAGATGTAGATGTTGGGATAGGTGTTGGTGTTTGTGATGGAATAGGTGGAGGTGGAGATGTAGATGTTGGGATAGGTGTTGGTGTTTGTGATGGAATAGGTGGAGGTGGAGGTAATGGTTGGGATTGAGCTTGAGCAGCATGTTCTTGTCCTGCAATAGGGTTAGTAGCAACAAGCAACATGGAAGGCAATAAAGGTCTTGGTGCCCCTTGAAAACCCCTTTATTTTTATATTTTTTTTTTTCATATTTCCAAATATCTTTTGGTCAGGGCTCACACTATATAAGGGTTGTTTTAATTTCTGTTTGAATATTCAAAATTATATGCAGAAAACGGGTATACTCAAACTTTTTCTTGATCTTCAAATTGGACATCAACCATCAAAAATGATTTGAAAATTATAAACTCTACCAGTGGATAGACAGATCAAAGCAGTAGCAATATTGCTACCAAATTGATCCATCCACCACTTTTAGAGCTTATACAGTGCAAAAGATGGTGGACCAAATATCGCCATTGGGTGTAAAGAAACTTTTCCAAAAGGTATAAGTTCCCATCAGTAGGATACCCATTCGGCCCATCCCTGAAAAAGTCATCATTAGTAACAATTGTAATTCTGTGGCGTCATCTAATTGAGAAGTGAATCCCTAATTGACCGCCTCATGTGATTGTGTACCTATGGAATCAATTGTCACTAATTTCTAAAAACCATCCTCTTAATTACTCGCAATAGCACTCTGCCAAAATTGTTTCACAAGTGAATCATAGATAGTTGGATTAGCAGTTAAAGCATACCTGAGGTTGGAACCTCAAAGAAAGTCCACTATCTCAGCAAACCCTGCACTCTCGTTAGGCTTGCGCAAAAACCCTACTTGATTGGTTAGTCACAAATAAGTAAATTGAGCCCAATTGACACCCGTAGTAAGTACTTAGGTTTATTGTGAAGAAAAAGTAGATGACTGGTAGCAGGAACTCGATTGACTATATTTCGTTAGAGAGGAAATTTTTTGACTTTGCAAAGAAAAGGAATAGCATAACACAGAAAAAATATGAAAGAGAAATCAAACTTTATCTATATATAGCTACTCTGTTGGACTACTATTGCGCCGTAAAAATCTCTAACGGTTACATTTAAACAGTAATTAAGCAGAAAAAGTCAAATTTCCCGCAACCAGCATTAACATAAACCACCAGTAAACAGACTTAATACTGTTAGTATTAAAGTTAAGTCTGTTAGTTATAGTTAGTACTGATAGAAATAGTTAGTACTGTTAGTAATAGAAGTTAAGTCTGGTAGAGCAAGTTAAGTCTGCCAGCATTAACTTAAGTCTGACAGTATTAACTATTTCTATCAGTACTAACTATAACTAACAGACTTAACTTTAATACTAACAGTATTAAGTCTGTTTACAATATTTTCCTAACATAGCTTATTCAATTGGCTTGTTGTGGCTTATTCTTGATAAAAGGTTCGAAGATACTATGGGTTGATAGAGAGGCTTATGTCTCGACTTTTTGAGCTTATTTCGACTTCATTTTTGGATCCTTATTCTAGTTTAGCTTATTTGTCCTTTTGAGCTTATTTTAAAAATAGTTGGTTAGCTTATTTTCTTAGATCTAATCCTTAAACATACCCGTCTCTCGTTCACTTTTTGGAGTTTTGAACAACTTAGTTTCGGGTGTATTTAGATCTAAAGTTTTCATATTTATTAGCTTATTGTCATAGAATAATCACTAGCTTATTATTATTATTGTTCATTGATTCGAGCCAAAATAGTCTATATATAATAAAATATATAGCTAAATATCTCAAATTAATTATAGTATAGTTTAATGTAAAAATTGCTTGAGGATAAACCATATTTAATCTCCCGGATGTCGTATCCCGACGAGAGATGAATTTGAAATCCACGAAGGTATCTTGTTTGATGCTTGAATATCAAATATTTTTGTTTTTGGGTTTAAAACTAATTTTAATCACTAAAAATTACCAATCTAAATTACTAATAATAAAACTACCAAATTTAAAGCTAAATGATCTAAAAGATATTTAAGAGACGATAATGCTTGCTAAGTGACGTGAAAAGTCCATTAAGTGTGAATTAAGGTTTATTAACGAATTAATTTCCTTAGAAAAGATAATTATCTCACAACGTTGGTTATTTTGACAAAAATCTCTTAAAAAGATATTAATTACTAGATGTGTAGTTTGACTATTTTTTTGGATTTTGCCCTTTAAAACATTCAAACTACAAATTTAAATAATCAAAGATTATTAATCAACTAAACCTTTTTTAAATCCACACTTAATTTCCAAATCACAATATCACTTAACAAGCACTAATTAAATTACTCACTAGCAAAAATCATTCTAATAAGCATCATATTATAAAACTACAAATTATGTTACTTTATACTATTGATTTGAAAAAGAGTAGAAGATTAGAACCCGAATGATGAAACCGATTTGAATATTACACCACCCGCTCTTATAAACTTAATTAAACTTTTAAAGTTTATGGATACTAAAGAATCGTTTAAGCTCAGATTGTTTAGATCTTGTATCTAGGATTAATAATAACATTGAACATAGAATATGTATAGCGGAATTAACATAAGAACAATGATATTCAACAATGTGTTTCTTCATTAATAACCAAACGTTCCTAACAGCCCCAATTCTAGATGATCAATTCTAGAACGTGTTATCTAAACTATAACAAGGAATCAAAGATCCTTGAGGCTGAAACATACAAATTCTAGGCGTCCACTTAGAGGACTTGACGCCTAGACACGCACACACTTTTCTGTGTTTTACATCTTGATACACAGAAAATAACACGACCTATATCTCTTTATATACTAGAGATATTAGGCTTACAAAGGATAAGTACAAATAAAAATATTAATAAATCTTTTAATCATTTAAGTTTATCTTCAGAATCTTCAAAATCTTCCATCTTTTAAAGAATTCCTCCTTTGTCTTTTAAATCCTTCATCTTTCATATGTTTTGTCTTATCAACTCAAATATAATTCCCAACAATCTTCCCCTAGTTGATAATGACAAAAGCATATAAGCACAAACTTCCCCTGAAGCTAATATATATGAAAGAATAAGGATCTATGCAATTCCACTAAGGATCTCTAAGTTGCACATCTTCTTTGTAAATCTTCTTCCCTTTTTTTTCATAATCAAATAGGAGACTAAAGTATGCAACTTTGATTTTGACAACCACAAACCACTATCACACTTCTAATCCAGCCTTCCAACAACTCAAATTACCCTCCATGACACACCTTAAGATAAATAAACTTGAGCAGTAGAAACTTAAACTAGCAGTAGTAATAATGACTAGTAGTAGTAAAAACCTTCACCTCATGTGGTGCATGTAAATGGTTAAACATTTTAACAATAAGCTTCCCCTAAAACCCATATGTTAAACATTTCTTTAATCTTCAATTCTGTAGGCTCTATGTAATGATTACTGATGAAAAAAACTAAGTATAACGAACTTGATGCTGAAGTAGAATAACCCAAACTTGTGTCTTATATCTTGTACTATCCACGTGACGTCAAACTTATAAATAAATCTGTGAAATATAAGTAGATTGCAACCTCTTGACAAAATCCTCATCTTCTATGAGACACATAACCAAAGTGATAGCAAATGTGAGCATTGAGCACCATAAGTTAGATCACACACCTTTGCTAAGATTTGACAAACGTATATTAGTTCTTATTCGTCACAGGGTATTTCGTTTTCTCTAAAGCACGAACAAGTATCTCATAGTGGTAACACCCACTTTTAAGATAAGAAAAGAACCGCATCTGAAAAACACAACTTTCAACCTCAAATAATCAATTAAACAATCACCTTCGTAAATTAATTAAACAAGAAATACGATCCCCTATATTATTGTTTTGTAATCTAGCTCCTTGCTAGTTTTTGTTTCTAATAAAATCGCCGTTCAAAAAAAAAAAAAAATCCCAAAATAATATCCTTAAATCGTTTAAGAATAAACTGAAAGAAATTCAGTTTTGTCTGAGATTCAAACATTTGTGTCATCCGATATCGATCAAAGCTAGCAGTACAAACAATAAACCAGTAGTACAAACTTTCAACGAGCAATATTAACCTTTAACTGGCAGTATAAACTTTTTGAGCCCAATACTAGCAGTACTAACAATCAAGTAGCAGTATTAACTTACTCCTTATGGCAGTACTAACAAACACAAATCAGTAACATCATAAAGATACCTTGGCAGTATAAACGAATTTATGAACTTTGTTTTCCCAAACTACCATATACCACAATATTCATCCATTGACTCAATAAAACATTCCTTTTCAAGTCACTTCATTGCTTGCTCCATAAAACCCAAAGCTGGTAGTATTAACAATGATGCCCAGCAGTAGTATCGTCCATATTAATGCTAGTAGTTTTAACATAAATATCATGAAGCAAACTAGCAGTATTAATTCCATATGACCACTACTGGCAGTACAAACACACGAACCACACCTGGCAGCATAAAGAAGGCATTGGTAGTACTAACCATGTTTCAGTAGTATTAACCTTTTATGGGAACAAACAAGATCCCATAAATTTAGAATCACAACAATACCTGCTTTGTCAGTATCAAAAACAACTTGTGGGAACGAATCAATCAACCATACCATGAATCATAAGCATCATTACGAATCACTAGATTGTCATCTACAACTTTTCTGTTTTTATAGAATTAGGGTTTGCAAAAACCCTAATCACCCTGAATCTGCTCAAAACGCCAAAACAGAAATTTGTACCTTCTTTTCTTCAAGAACACGATACATAACAACCTTGTTTAGTCCTAGATTACGAGCCATGGGGCTCTGATACCAATTGTGGAGATCGTTTAAGCCTATCTAGGATATGTTTTACAGATAATATAAATATGCAGTGGAATAATAAAGAACAGTATATTATCAAACAAGGTTTTATCATTAAACGTTTCCACCAAGCCTCAATATTATTTGATCAGAATAATATAGTTACATATCTCTAACAGTAACAGGGATCAAGGAAAACCTTGATTACCTTTAGGCTACATCATACTATAGACGTCTACATCTCTAACTCTAGTACACACACACACGTTTTTCTGTGTACACACACTTTTTTGTATATTAAAACTATGTGTCTATGATCTCTTTATATAGAGAGATCATGACTTACAAAGGAAGTTAACATACATATATAAACAAGTAAATCTTTTAAACATTAAGAAATATCTTCTGTTATTTTTTATCTTCTTAAGGAGATCTTCATCTTTTGATATCTTTGACCAAATCTTCCATAATTCTCCACCAGCTTGTAGAATTCCAATATGCTAAATTTAGTCCTTATGTTTCATTCTTTTATTTATTTTGTCTCATCAAATCTAGAATCCCAACAAATTTCTAACAACCCAAAATGACAGTGCTTTGGCTTATACGACACCGTACAAACAACATTTGTATGAGAATGTAATATTCTTGAGTAAATTACAATTTTTGTCCCTAAACTCTGTCATTTTTGCATTACTAGCCATTCCTAAAGTACAAAATGCCCTTAAAGTGGACCTTTTGTAACTAATCGTGCCATCATCACTAGTACTCGTCAGAATTTCTCGCTAGTTACGGTCAAAGGCCTGAGAAATGAGTAAGGCTAGACGCAATAAGGCACTCGACCGAATCGGTCGTGTCGGTCGTCGAGTCGGTCAGCGACCGATTCAGTCAGCCTATTGTGGTCGGTCGGTAGAATTCGGTTGTCGTTGGCAAAAATGCACAACTAAGTCTTGGTCACGACCATCTTGTATGCACACCAAAAATAGCCGTTTGACTATTTAAATAAAAAAAATTTAATTTAAAAATTATGAACTTTTTATCCTATAAATACCATATCACTTCTTCATTTTTATACACTCTTTCAAACAAATTTTCTCTAAATACTTTTACACATATCATCTACTGTCACACCCCGTCAACGGCAGAAACACGAGAATGCGACATACTGATTTACATTGCACAAGATACAAGATCATACAATCAAATTTACAAAATATCTAGATTTACAATAGTTACAAGTTCACACTATTGATTAAAAATGTACAAGTCTCAAGTTAACACCCCACATGTGTACTTCTTAAATTTCCATTTCTCCCGATTTACCTTGGTTCGCAACACACCTGAAAATGATACTCGAAAAGGTCAACATAAAGTTGGTGAGCTCATAGGTTTGAAGGAAACCCAGTTGTTGTGCCAAATATTTTAGTAGTGGACAATTGTGCAATATGATAGTGAATACATGTAACACATTCCAAATCCTATGACATAGCATCCCCGTGCTAGTCATCACACCAGCATATACCAATGCTCTTGGAGTCACAACTCCGAGGTCACCCTCACCTAAAACCTACCAGATGGGGGCTATCCATAGGGTAAGACCATCACAAACATAGCAAATTCAGGCTAATCACATACATTGCCATGCATCTCAATGCATGCAAGTACAATTAAAACACATGTTATTCACATAACAGTCATAAGCACATAACATTGCCCCAAAAACAAAACCACATTTCGCACAGTAAGAAAACACATTCAAAATAGTTTTGAGTGTCATTTTCCCTCAATGGAAAAGACATAAAAAGTGGGGCTAGGAGAACTCACCTCAACAGATGATAATCGCACAAATAATCTCTACACAACGCACAACGGTACCCGACCACAACCTAACATTAATTTCACCTTATTAATATTTGCACGAATTTGACTTATTGTACAAGCGTTTGCCTTTAAGTTCACACAAAATCCTTATTCTCTTTACCAAATGTTTTGGTATCATGGTTGTGTGGTAACCAAGTAAAACAACTCGATGCACTTGGGCTAAGTGCGACATCAATACATAATACTCAAGAATAGACTCAACAAACTAAAATGAGACAACTGTCCAAACGATTCAAGAAAATCCGACGAGAAATGATTAAAATCCAAAGATCAGAAATTAAAGGATAAGGATCTCCGTAACAATAAAGTATATATATAAACATATGTATATAATACTTGGAATAAATAATAATATTTTATTATTTTCGTCTTTTCATCGGGCTAGAAGGGGTAAGTATAAAATCTTGCCATCCTAGTATGTCTACGTTCGATCGTTTAACCTAAACACTTGATATTTATTAGAAAGTCACATTTGTTCTTTAGTCGGATCGACACAAAAATAAGTTTTTCACAATATTTTCTAAGTGTGACTTATTTTTATAAAATCCGGCATGACCCGTTCGTTTATAAGAGGTTCCCAAGGTTTTTAAACCTTAAACTTTCAACACTTCCCATAATTCTCCAAAGTTCTGACAAAATGCCAACAATCCATATTTATGAGTCGTTTATCCAAACATGACTATAATCGACCATCTTAACCATTTTCCACTTTCGTAGGTACCCATTAACCAATTTATCCATCTTAGAGGTCTATGTTATTAAGTTTTCATCGATTGGGCCCAAAAGCCTAACGTTAGTCCGATATCACTTGTTAAGTCTTACATAACCATTTTCAATTTCATTTGGGTCCATTTGTTGATTCACTTGTTCATTGGGCCTTATGGCCCATTAAGAGTTTCGTAATTAGCCCAATAGTTTTGAAAAACAAAGTATTTATACTTTATTGGACCTTTCGGCCCAATGCGTCCACGAGTGTATATTATAATTCAATAAGTCTCAAAATAGTCCAATAAATCTTAGAAATAAGTAATAATCTTAATATAAGCCCGAAGTCAAAATATAAGCCCGAAATATCAATATAAACCAAAACTAAATAAGCCGAAGCCAAATAAGCCGAAACTAAATAAGCCGAAACCAAAATTAGCCGAAGCCAAATAAGCCGAAACCAAATAAGACGAAGCCAAATAAGCCAAAACTAACCCAAATGGGCCAAGCCCAATAACATTTTTCTTTCCTTTCTTTTTCGTTGGGCCGTGACCACACAAAGGCCCAAAAACACAAATAAGCCCTAAATGAGCTTATTTTTAAGCTATGTTTCAAAATAAGTCAAAATAAGCACTTGACACAAGTTATTTTACCACCACAACCATGATATAAGAGTGTTTAACCTTTGTTTCTTCCCTTTTTGTCCACGTCGAACCCACGCACCCTTATTAGTTTCGTTTCAAGTTTTAAGTTTTTGATTTAAAACAAACGACTTGTACAACCAACATAAGATCATCATAATAATGATAAAAGTACAACTAAAAAAAAGATTTTTGAGAACTTAAAAGGAGGGTTTTGAAAAGCGAGAAATAACGCGAACCGACTACCCAAACGTAGTTTAAACAATAACCCAAACACTAGAATCAACCCAAGACTTCTATACCTTTGTGTTCTTGATCAAGTTTAACAAAAATGTATGTGTTTGTGTGTTTTGTGAATTCGGCCGAGCAAAGCAAAGCAAGAGAAAAAGAAGAGAAAATGATTTCAAGGTTCATGCACTATGTATGTGTTTAAGGTTAAGACAAAACATATGTACCCATACTAGGATAAATTAGCTAAAATTTTGCCATGTTGTCTCCCTTGCTTGGCTCGAACCGGATAGGATTCAAAGTGGGTTCGGGTTTGCTAATTTTTGTGTCGTTTTCTGTTAAAACTTAAAAATCTCTACTTTAAAATATTACCCGAAGTTTCCTAGTATTTTCATTAGCCTTAAAAATACTTTTCCAAGAACTTAGAATATTTACACGACATATTTCCAAATTAAACTTCCCAAAATTCATTTTGAACATTAATGGACGTGTCGGGACTCGTTTTGAGATGACTCAAGCTATACACGGGGAATCCTCCCGGAACATGATCACATAGATAAAATCATTCAAATGAAATATTTTAAAATACCTTAATAAAATAAGTTTATTTAATCCACTCAAGTTTATCAACCACGTTTTCTAATTAACTGTCGTGCCGGTACGCGTTGCGTGACGATTTTCGCTGAACGCGGGAAATCTTCTCGGAAAGCATTAAAATGACAACATAAGCACTTTGATACGGAAAAATGAATCAAAAGTGATTCACTTACAAAATTCAAAACTCTCTTAATACCCGGTAAAATCGTAACCATTTCACGCAAAATAAATCAACCAAAGTCAACTTTTCAGCTTTCTCCAAGAAAACTGACAAGATCAAAAGACACAAACATATAATTATAGTATTTTATAAATACTAAAATTAGAGAAAGTTACCGGTTATCACAGTCTAACCCCCTTAAAGGAATTTCGCCTCGAAATTCAGCTCAAGTCACAATCATATCAATAACGAAAGTTCAAATCCTTAACAAAACGCACAGGTTCGTTCATTTGTTCGGTCTCTCAGGTGAGGTTTCGATTCATTCCTCTAGATACTTAGTTCTCAAGTTTGGCTCTTACACTTCTCCGATGTACCTAGACCATAATCGAATGACATGGTAGGTTCTTACCATAGTCTCCACAACCTTAATAGTTCTTCGTAACCTTTAATTTTCAAGTTTTTCGGTCGGGTGTCCGGATATGATCCAGTCCGCGACTTGCCAACAAAATGTTCTAAGGTATTCAACTGTATCCAGTTCCTCGGTTGTTTTAGTCAACGTGATTAAGTTCTATCGGAGATGTGTGTCCCACACATCACGACTTACATGTTGCTCTTTCAAGATCATCTAAGGTTCGCTTATCAGAATTTGCTTAAACTCTTCCAAGTAGATTTTACTTGTTTCGAGTAACTCAGGTTTTAACTAGAAAGATCAAGATATCGTTTAGAATCACGTCACTCAAAATTATATCGGGTTTCAAGTCGGCTTACTACAAATATGATCAAGTCTCCTCGTGACTTCATAGTGTTTTATCTAACCACTCGTTTTCCAACGTATAGTACAATATGGCAACTTGAATATCTTTCAAGTTTCACATGAAAGAAATGAAATGAAAGTGCACACGAGGCCTTACAAGTATGGAAATCCTATCCGAGATGAGTGTTGAATCATGTCACCAACAGGCATAGACCACGATGTACCCAAGCACCAAATGTATCAACTCATATAGGAAAACATACTACCATCCATTGACTTTAAAGTTTTGTACAAAATTGTCCTACTACTATCATAGCTATGACTTCGATAAGTGTTGGGAATTAAAAGTCTTCATACTTATTACTGCCAAGCCAAGAGTTAGTATTGCTCAAGTTACAACTGACAGTACTAACCAGTTAGTACTGCTAGAGTAAGTTAGTACTGCCAGTACTAACTTAAGATCGTTGAAGGACTTAAGACTACTGGATGAAGATTAAGACTGCTAAAGTGATAAAGACGTGTCAAGTGATTTGTATTGGCTTATTCAGTGTATATCTTATAAAGTTAGAAAGACACGTATAAGATTAGAATTATAGAAGATTTGTAGTTATCTTGTAAATGAATTCTTAGTGTATAAAAGGAGATCCTAGGTTATGGTGTTAGAAACTAACAAGAAGAACTCTTTACTCACAAGGAAGAAATGGATCTAGAAACTGCTCAAACCACTACTACTGCAAAGTTGCCTATTCTCAAACGGGGTGAATATAATATGTGGAGGCTAAGGAGTGAGCAATACTTTCAAGTACAATACTATGCTCTATGAGATGTCATAGAGAATGGAAACTCATTCAAACCAGCAACTCAAACAACATCAAATGCTGATGGTACCTCAACTACACTAATACCAGGTCCTGTAACTACTGAAGAAAATGTTCAAAAGAAGAATGATGTGAAGGAAAGAAGTATGTTACTGATGGCACTTCCTAATGAACATCTAATAACATTTAATCAGTACAAGGATGCTAAGACTTTGTTTGCTGCTATACAAACAAGATTTGGTGGTAATGAAGCCACAAAGAAGACTCAAAAGACTCTTCTAAAGCAAATGTATGAGAACTTTAATGCTCCAAGCACAGAGTCTCTTGACTCTATTTTTAACAGGCCTTAGAAGATTATAAGTCAGCTGGCTATCTTGGGTGAAAATATTTCACAAGAAGATCTTAATTTGAAATTTTTAAGAAGTCTTCCTTCTGAGTGGAATACTCATATTGTGGTTTGGAGGAATAAACCTAATCTAGACATAATGAGCTTTGATGATCTCTATAACAATTTTAAGATTGTTAAACAAGAGGTTAATAGAACTGAAAGCTCAAGCTCAAGCTCAAGTTCTTAGAATATGGCTTTTGTGTCATCCCTAGCAGTACTAATGAAGTTAATACTGCTTATGGAGTTAGTACTGCAAACACTCAAATTAGCCCTGCTAGCACTCAAGTTAGCACTGCTAGTACTCAAGTTAGTACTGCTAACTTAAGTGATGCCACTGTTTATGCATTTTTGGCCAATCAACCAAACAGGTCTCAACTTGTACATGAGGACCTTGAACAAATCCATGAAGATGACTTAGAAGAGATGGATTTAAAGTGGCAGTTAGCATTGCTGAGTATGAGGACAAGAAGGTTTTTTCCAAAAAACTGGTAGAAAGATCACTATCAATGGGAGTGACACAGCTGGATATGACAAGTCCAAGGTGGAGTGTTTCAACTGTCACAAGATGGGACACTTTGCAAGGGAATGTAGAGGACATAGGAACCAAGATACCAAGAATATGAATCAAGACAGCTATAGAAGAACTATAAATGTAGAAGAAACTTCTTCCAAAGCCATGGTGGCTATTGATGGAGCTGGTTTTGACTGGAGCTATACGGCAGATGATGAAGTCCCTACAAACATGGCTCTTATGGCTTTTTCAGACTCTAAGGTACATAATGACAAAACTTGTTCAAAAACTTGTCTAAAAAGCTTTAAAACTCTTAAAACTCAACTTGATGATTTAAGAATAGAGTTAAACAAATCTGAGTTCAATTTAGCTACTTATAAAAGAGGGTTAGCATCTGTAGAAGAGCAACTTGTCTTTTACAAAAAGAATGAGGTTATTTTTTGTGAGCAACTTGATGTTCTTAAAAGATATATCTCATATAAAGAGTCAGAAATTAGTATGCTTAGAAGTGAGTTAGAAAAGCTTAAGCAAGAAAAAGAAAGCAATCAACTTAAAATTGAAAATTTTGATAATGCTTCTAAGAGTCTAGACAAATTAATAGGGAGTCAGATAACTGATAAAAGTAGAAAGGGTGTGGGGTGTGTAAGCTATAATGCTGTTCCACCTCCCCATACCGGGTTATTTTAACCCCCAAATCTTGATTTGTCCTACTCTAGTCTAAAGGAGTTCCAATAGCCAGAGTTTGAAGGCTATGGACCTAAGACTAGTAAGAGTGTTAGTGAAGATATTTCTAATGAGGTTAGAGAATCTCCTGATGCCTCATTGGTTGAGGAGTTGGTGTCAGATGATAAATTAGAGAAGAAAACTATTTTTCCTACTGTTGCTAAGATAGAATTTGTTAGACCTAAACAATAAGAAAAACCAGTTAGGAAACCAGTTAAGTATGCTGAAATGTATTTTTGGCTGGAGACTTTGGCGTGAGATGGTAGATGAGACTTTGTGGTTCTCCTGTTGGTTGCGTGTTGAATATGTCTCGGTTGTTGTCTTGCGAGAACTAATACTCTAGTAGAAGTTTTTTGTAATAACTAGGAAACGAAGATACGGATGGTAGTTGTTTGTTTGGTATCATTGTTGTAGTGGCAGGTGGTTAGAGGTGAGCGGTGGTTTTAGACGGTGGAAGAGAGAGTGGGGTATGTGTGGTGTAAGTTAGAGCGACGGGATACTAAGGTTTGATGTCTCCAGCGCGTATGGCGCTAATAGTAGGTGTTGCGCGAAGGTTGAGTGAAGGTATGCAGTGCTTGAGAGAGTAAGAGATGCTAAGAATCGCTCGATCGCCTCGCGCCGCCGCTGTGTGAGTGTAGATGAACCTGTCAGGGAGGAGAAGTTTGTGTAGTCTAAGTGTTCGCGCGGTATGATAAGGGGAGTGAAGAACGGGTAATTAGAGAGAGGAATGGGGGGCGCGCTAGAAGTAGGCTTTGACAGAAGGTTGGTGTCATGCGTGTGTTATGTCAGCGCGCGCAGATTATTGTATGTTTTGAACAGCGGTGATTGATCATATCGCCGCTCTAAATTATTGGTGTGTGGATATTGTGCTCTTGTTTTCTGTTGATGCGTGAAGCATGTGCAGTGAGAGTTGACTCGTTCCGTTATGCATTGTGATATCGCAACTATCGCGGTGCATTATTATTTTTCCGTTTAGTAAATATGTATTATTTTTCCATAGGTTACAGATAAAGTCTTTTGCATCGTTTTTCATGCCTCTATCTTGCTATTCCGTTATCATTACTTGATGTGAGTTTATAGTCCCTACTTTTATACTTTTTCAATCATTTATCAAATCTCGGGGATAAGATCATGTTTGTTTTACAAAATTGATGCAAGTACATTTTAAATTCAAATATTACGAGTTTGCCTAAGTAGCTATAACCCACTATGCCCTTCATCATGAACTGTCAATTGCATTGATGTAATTGTTAATTGCATTATGTGAGCGCGAATGTTATGAATAGATCTATTTGGGATTAACATCCTCGTTTGGGCAAGTAGCACTTGCTAGTTACCGGTTGGCCGAAAATGACGAATGTATACCTTTTGAAATCATAGATGTTACGGGTTGAACATCTACATTGGGCACCATCATTCATATGTATTTGATATACATACATTTTTTAGCTTTATTGTCATGAGCTTAGTGCATTTCATAATACATTTTGGTGCTATTGTATTTGTTATTTTATTACAGGGAAATCTTACTATCCGCTTTATTTAATTTATAAACCTATAAATTCACCAACATTATTGTTGACAGTTTAAACATGTTTTCTCAGGTCAATAAGGTGCAAGTCATGGATACATTGGATGGTCGTCTTTTGAAGTCATATTATCATAAAGATTTACATGCATTACATTTTGGGATATTGTTATGTTGTGAAATCTTTACTTTTTTCCAAGTTAAACAAGTTAAGCCTATAGGCTTTTGTAACGAAACATTTATGAAATCCAATGTATCAGTTTTCAAACGACTCTTATAGAGGTCGTTCTCATATCTTGTGCTATTGATCTATGAAGTAATACCCCCGCAACATCATATTCTGCTGTGGCCCAATTTGGGGGTGTTACATTTTGCCTCTTAGAACCTTCATGATCAAGTTCTTCTGCTGCAACCCTTTTAGAACTTCCAACTTCTGCAGAATCAATAATTGTTGCTTGTGAACTTCCTGTTGCTAACTCTGATGCTCTTCCTCTATCTTCAGTCTCCATGGGTACAAAAGTGTTGACATTCTTCATTGTAGTTTCAAATAATTCCTTGAGCTCATCAAAAGAATATATTTTCAATTGTTGCAGTGTATGACTTCCCATGTGCTTGATGCAATTAATCATATAATTCCTCTATTGACCTTGTGTCATGGGCTTGTTCCTTTTTGCTTCTGTTTTCTGTGTAGTAAAATATCTTTTTCTCTGGTTAATAAGATCTACAAGCATCTTTGCTTGATCAACTTCACTATACTTGTTCCTTTCCTCTGCTTGTAGTCTCTGAGTTAGCTCTTCATCAGTTTCAACTCTTGCTCTAATGTTTTCCCATTCTTCCTCAGTAAAAGATTAAGCTACTTCATGAACTCTAGCGATCCTCTGTCTTTCTTCTTCATCTAGTTCCTCTTTCAGTCTCACTGTTGGTTCTTGACCAAGCCTCTCTTGTTCTTGCTATAATTTAGTTCTCTTAGTCTGTTTGGTATGTGCTTAATTACACATACCATTTTCCATTTAAAACGAACTTAAAAGAATAAAAACATACCAAAAATACATTGTATTTGTATGTTTGCATTTGTATTGTGCAGGAAACGGATATCTCACAAAAAGACGGAAATCCAAGCAAAAAGCGACAAAACCGGACACGGGATGGAAAAGTGTGTGAAGACGAAGCCCAATCAAAGTCAAGTCAACTTCGAGAAGAAAAAGCAAAGAAAAATATAACTTGAGGGGTCAAAAATGCCAAACCCCTAAGTTATATTATTATATAAACCACAGGGACTGATTATGCCAAATTGGGAAACTTCATTTATAAAAAGAAAGAAAGGGGGAAAAGAGAAAGAAGAAAGATGTGGAGGGGCTTTTCTTGTACACAAACCAAACATACCCTTAATCATCTTCAACCTCCCTCTGTCACAGCCCAACTTGTATAAACCCTTTTCCAAATCTCCCCCAATTAACCAAAACCAGCCAGCACCTGTTTTGCTCCCCATACTTCTCCTGCAAAATCCATCAACACCCTAACTACTTTTTCTCACCCACGTTATAAAGTCCATGTGGCTATCCTCTTCCAGTCTCAAAGCACTTTGATGGCTGAGATTATCTCCAAAGAAGCTCAAAAGAAATCAAAGGCTGGGATTTGCTCTAGATTCACCTCACACAACAAGCACACTTTTTTTTATCTCTCCAAAGAAGCACAAGCTGCAAGAGGAAGACTTCGGCTATAAAATAGAACCATTTTTAAGTCCCCACCCCTTCCTTCTTGAGCATCTTAGAATCTAGTTTTTAGTTTTATTTTTAACTTAGCTTATTTTCAGTTATTTACAGTTTTTACTTTCAGCTTGTAACACTTTCAAGTTTTAATGCAAGTTTGAGTTTTTAAAGTCACTTTATAATTCCAAGTGTTAAGTTTCTTAATTGAGTTGTTTTGTGTTCAAAAGCTCTCAATACAGCTTGTTAAAAAAAAACAAACTGTTTTAACTAAGTGAACTTATAAATTAATAGTTAAGAGTATATCAACACCAATCACTCGCAAATATACTCAGCTTATGTATGGATGATAAGCCAGTCGGAATGGGCCTTATGGGAACTCTCACTAGCTTGCTTTAATGCAAGCTAGAGCTTGTAATTCATTGTTTGACCCTGTTAGGAGCAAGGGTTTTGTAAGTGTATCTCTCTTTTTCTTATTATTCTTACTTTGAGCAGAACTGCTTGTTATAAGTTAACACTGCTAGGCCAAATCAGTCTATTTAAGTGCTTATTCTTAATTAAAATTGGCATCATAAGTGTCCTTATTTTGTTATTAGATAATCTGTTTTTAATTAACTTGAGAGAAAAAATGATTTTTAAGGGGTATTTTCAACTAGCAGTACTAACCTTAAGTTAGTACTGCTAGTTCACTTTTGGAACAGCACTAACTTAAAACTACCAGTACTAACTCAAAGTTAGTACTGTTAGTTCATTTTAAGAACAGTACTAACTTAACACTACCAGTATTAAGTCCAAGTTAGTACTCAGAGAAGTTAGATACTGTTAGTACACTGGCATTCAATTTAGCTCTACAGCTTATTAATTCAGCTTGTTTTAAGATTTTCTTTAGCTTTTTAGAGTAGATTAAGCTGATTTTTAGTGTACTGTTTTTTAGTAGAACTTATTTGTCTTTCAAAATATTTTTGAAGAAGTAATCAGATTTTAGTATTTCTTAGCTTATTTATCATTATGGCTATTCTGTTGCTTATTCTTAGTCTTAAGTGCTTATTTTGGGTAGTTAACTTTCTGTTGTAGCTTATTTGCTTATTTCCTGTTTAATTGTGTTTTGTTAAGGCTAGCAGTACTAACCCTTAGCTAACAGTACTAACTTAAGCCTAGCAGTACTAACTCTAAGCTAGTACTGGTAGTTAATACTGTTAGTACTATTGTGTTTATCTTGTTTAATTTAGCTTAATTGCATGCTTAATTTGCTTATTTAGATTTAGATAGCTTACTTGTATGTTCTTAAGCTATTAGATTAAGCTTATTTGTTGCCTATTGTAAAATGTGATTTGGGGTTTTGCCTTTGCTGCTTTGATTCTTGTTCCACATATGAACTTTGTGTAATTTTTATGTGGCATTTTGCTTTCATATAATTCCAATCCATACCTTGTTATATCAACACCAACCATCCAATCTTCTATCGATTTTCCCATTCCAAGCCTCGTTGGACATAACGACCGGGAACACTCTATACTGCTTCGTTTTTCTGGATCTCAGCGTGATTTCGTCCTTGGTGTTATTATATCATATCTAGTCGGAATATAAAGGGTGAGCACCACCCCGCGCGATCACTGTTCATCCTCAGATTCCTCCATTTTACCTTTACCTTTATCTTTGACTACAACTGGTGAAGGTATACTAATGTTAACCTCTTGAACCATACCAGCAGTACTAACTGGTATTGATGTACCAGCAGTACTAACTGTTTCTTTTAGCAGAAAACTAATACCAAAAATTCCACCACTATCTACCATTACTAACTGCCGCTTCTCTTCTATTATATAGTAGTGAACATTTATTTTAGCTGCATCTGCAAGAACTTTAGCTATACTAAGAACTCCCAACTGATCTTCAGGTTGATCTTCTCCCTGTGTAGGAGTAACCAAAGTAACACCTGCATCATGATCAATTTCTTCTATCATCCTCCCCTGTTTAGAAGAATCCCCTGAATCCTCTTCATCATCTAAAACAACAATTTTGGCTCTCCTTTTGGAATGGCTTGTCTTGACAGTATTCTCTAACTTTTTTACCTTCATGATAAGCCTGGTATAAGAAGCACCATATACTTGCTTAGTTTGCTTCAAATCTGCCTCCAAGCTTTCCACTTTCTTGGACAAAGTTGTACATAAAACCATCAATTCTTGTAGTGTCATACTTCCCTCATCACTTCCAAGTGTGTGAACTCTTGGGAGAGGTGAATCACAGGGCGGTGGAGGTGCCCTCACAGACCTAGTCTGAGCAATGGAACCCCCCATGGCTTCTTGGCACCTAGGACTACCACCTGCACCAGATTAATTCCCCTGAGAAATGAGGCACATTAGTATTAGATGTGTATTAGATTTTATTAATGTACCCAGCGTAAGCCTGCTCTGCATCAGGAAGCTAGTAGCAGTAGTGATAGCCTTTCCACTCTGTTATCGCTAATCGCACATGTAGACGACGCCATATTTTGGTACATCAGAGAATAGGCTCACTAGTCTGAGGTAACTCAGTGACCTTGTTTAAGGCTTGCCTAGGCGTTTGAGTCTTTTGGTGTGATGATGATACAACATTAGGGATTGATTCTTCAATATAGTGTTGAAGCAGTAGAGGATGTTGCTAGGGGTGGTGGTTGGGGTTCAGAGTGAAGGTCCCTAAACCTTTAACCCTCTTTCTGGCTTGAATTGCTAGCATACATGGAAACAAAGTGTGTGTTCCCCAGAATCAACTCTTTTTTCGAAATTGCTGAGCAGAGGGAGGTTTTGTGATTGAATGGAGAGGGAGGAACGAGAGGAGATAGTGCTAGTGGATGGGAGTGAGTGGAGGTAGGATAGAGAGAGGATTAGCTGTCATCTGTGATTTTCTGAGGTGAGCCACACAGGTCGACATACGATCATTTTAATGTCGCTATCAAGGCGAATTAGAGTGAGGCGCAGTAGTTGCGCATGAAAAGTATATGTCACTGAGCCAAGGGTAGTTTCACCATACCATCAAAAATTAATTTAGAAAAGTTAAAAGTTATGGTTGTGGCCAAGCAAATACTAGCAGTTGCTATATTGCTACTAAATTGTTCCCAAGAAGTCTTCTTAGGGCTAAGACAGTGTAGGATGGTATGGATCAAAAATCTCCACTAAGGGGAAAATTTGCCTTTTTGAAAAGTCATTTTATCATTAGTTAAAACATACCCATCAGTGAGAGTTGATCAAAAAATTTAGTAGTTGGCAAAACACTAATACCATCTACATCTGCTAATTGGAGATGTCTCCTAACAGATGCTTCAGTAATAGTAAATTCTTTGCCATCAACTGTGGCAGTTATTTCTTATTCTCCATTATCAACTGTTCTGACAGTAGCAGTCTGCCAAAACATTTTGATGAGAGAAACATAGATAGTAGGATTCTTAGTAAGAGCATACCTTATATGAGTACCATTAAGAAAATCTACTATCTCTTGGAATCCTTCACTTCCAGATGTTTTCTTTAGATAAGCAACAATGTTGTGTTTTTCGCAAAATTCTAAATTCGCCATTGTTGATTAAGAAAAGTTCAATTAAGGTCTACGATAGGTTCTTTTATGAGAGTATATGTGTTGGACAAAAGCAATTGAGATTATATGAAGAGCACTTAAGGTTTTGATTGGACCGACTGAATAAACTTGATTCTTTATCTTGTGAAAGTCTTATGAGTGAAAGAAAGATCAAGAATCATCCAATTTAAGGAAACCTATAAGCGAAGTTGTTGGCGGAAATATCTCAATGACTATATTTAATTAAGGAAAATCTGTTATGCTCCAAACAGTATTAACGTACCAGCATACTAAGTTTAGCCTAACAGTACTAAGTAATGCCCAACAGTACTAAGTTTAGACTAACAGTACTAAATAATGCTCAGCAGTACTAAGTTTAGCCTAGCTGTATTAACTTTTGAGGTACCAGTTTTAGCCTCAATTCCGTTCCAAAAGGCATTTCCATCATCAATGTTGATTCTCACAAGCCCTTTCTCTTTAAGCCTCACTGTAATACTCTCAATTCTTTTGCTCACTGAAACACTCTATCTGTTTTTACTTCACACATCTCTTTATTCTTTTGAGCTCACACTTTCTCTCTGTCTGTTTTTATTTTCTCTCAATTCTTTTAAGCTCACTTTTTCTCTATGTATGTTTTTTCTTTCTCTCAATTCTTAAGCTTACTTTTTCTCTCTGTCTGTTTTTATTTTCTCTCAATGCTCACAGTATTAATTATAACAGCAGTAGAAAGTATACTTACCAGTAGTAAGGTAGGTCAATAGTACTAACTTGAATTATCTATTGTTCCATTCCATTTCAAGCATCATTTATGCATAATATGTTGCATATTAATACAATTAACCTCCCCTCAATTAATACTTCAGGGGTTAAGCATTCCAATACTTGCAATCATATATTGAAATCTTCTAACATCAAATGCTTTTGTGAGCAAATCTGCAACATTGTGATCAGTGCGAATCTTAATCATTTGAATAAGCTTCTTTTCATTAGAATCTCTAATGAAGTGATGTCTAATCTTAATGTGCTTAGTCTTTGAGTGAAACACTGGATTCTTAACTATGCAGATGGTGCTTTCATTGTCAATGTGAATCTTGGTATTCATGAAATTGTATCCATAATCCAGCATTTGGTTTTGAATCCATAACACCTGTTCACAACAACTAGATGTAGCTACATACTCTGCTTTAGTAGTAGAGTTGGCAACTATAGTTTGCTTCTTACATTGCCATGAGATCAATCTCCTCCTAAGAAATTGACAACCTCCTGTTGTGGATTTCCTGTCTAAACTTACACTAGCATAGTCACTATCAGTATAAGCTTCCAAGTCAAATGGTGAGTCCTTAGGATACCAAAGGCCTAATTTAGGTTGACCTTTCAAGTATCTAAAGATTCTTTTCACAACATGAAGATGTGAACCTTAAGGGGAAGAGGAGAAGGGTAGGGGGTGGGGGTGGGGGGAGGTGGGGGGGGGAAGAGGATGGAGGAGGAGAGGGAAGGGGGAGGGGGGTAGGAGGAGGGGGGGTGGGAGGGGGGGGGGTGTGACTTAAAATCTTGCACAAGCACATACAGCAAACATTATATCAGGCCTTGAAGCTGTTAGATACATCAATGATCCAATCATTGATCTATATAAGTGAACATCAACATCTTCAGCTTTTGCATCCTTGAGCAATGGCTTTGAAGTTTCCATAGGTATACTTGCTGTCTTCATAGTTGAAAACCAAAACTTCTTCAAGATTTCATCCACATACTTGTCCTAACTGATGAAAATCCCATCATCTTTTTGTGTCACTTGAAGTCCTAAGAAGAAAGTAAGTTCACCCATATAACTCATCTGGAATTTCTTGTGCATCAACTTCTCAAAATCAGTGCATAACTCCTTCTTAGTGGATCCAAAAATGATATCATCAACATATACTTGAACTAGTAGAATATCACTTTTGATTCTTTTAATAAACAAAGTCTTTTTAATCTGACCTCTCTGAAATATATTTTCCAATAAATAGGTAGATAGAGTCTCATATCAGGCTTTAGGAGCTTGATGTAGACCACATAATGCCTTTTCTACCTTGTAAACTTTGTCAGGGAAATCTAGATCTTCAAACCCTGGAGGTTGATAGACATAGACTTCTTTTTCAATCATGCCATACAGAAATGCACTCTTTACATCCATTTGATACACAACAAAGTCTTTGAATGAGGCATAGGCTAAGAACAGACTAATTGCTTCAATCCTAGCAACTAGAGCAAAAACCTCATCATAATCTATTCTCTCTTATTGACTGTAACCCTGTGCAACCAGCCTTGCCTTGTTTCTAATCACAATACCTCTCTCATCTTTCTTGTTTTTGTACACCCATTTTGTTCTAATGGCCCTCTTGCCATAAGGTAAATCCACCAATATCCAAACTTGTTGTAATTTGAATTGTAGAAGCTCTTCTTGCATAGCTTCTATCCAGCTTGGATCTTTTAATGCTTGGATTACCTTCTTTGGCTCTTCCTGAGATAGGAAACAGGCAAATAGACAAGTATGAAGGTCTTCATGAGTTTTTCCTTCATAAATAGCACTAATAAACCCTTGTTCATTTATCATTCTCCTTGTTTGTACACCAGACTGCACATCATCAATCACATGATCAAGTGAATGATCTTTATAGATTCTTGTATTTAGAGTAGAAGGAACTGGATATATGGTAGCAATGTTGCTCAAATCCAATTTTGATTCATCACCAAAGAAATCAGCATATGTGGATTCAAGTGGAGCAGTAGGAACTGTTGGACTAACAGTATTAATATTTAGACTACGAGTATTAAAATTTGTACTGGCAGTATTAATACTTAGCCCAGCAGTATTAACATCTTGAGCACTATTTTTAGTCCTTTCTTAATCACCAATTCCACCTTCATCATCCTTCTTTCTAGCATCATTAGAAGGTTGTGGTTCATCATTGATAGCATTCTTTAAAGAAGAATTAAATAGTGAACCATCTTTTCATAGTGGCATCAAAATGTAGTCTTAGCTAGATCCTGTTTCCTCACTAGAATGATCTATACTAGCACTTTCTTCTGTACCTACAGAATCATTAGAATTTGTACCTGCAATAACCGGTACATAATTCATTGATTTTGTTAGAACATCAATGTCAAACAGCCACTTTGGTCCATCACCTGCAATAATAGGCTTATCCTCCAAGAACCTAACATGCAAGTTTTCTTTTACTTTCCTAGTTCTAATGAGGTAAAACTCTAAATAGCCTTACATTTCAAGTGAGTATCCTACAACAATCATCATCAAACTTTCCATCAAACTTGCCTAAATGATCTAAAGTATTAAGAATGGTAACATGATACCCAAATGGTTTCATGAAGCTTAGAGAAGGTGTTCTACCAATAAATAGTTCATAAGGGGTCTTGTTATGAGGCTTAACTACTAATACCCTATTCTGTACATAGCAAGCAGTATTAACTGCTTCAGCCCAAAATGTAGTAGGTAACTTAGAGTCAGCTAACATGGTTCTAGCAGCCTCAATTAGTGTCCTATTTCTTCTCTCAGCAACACCATTTTGCTGAGGAGTTCTAGCTACACTAAATTCCCTCTTAATGCCTTTCTTTTCACAAAACTCACTCATAACTCTATTTTTGAACTCTGTTCCATTATCACATCTGATTATCTTTACTTTCTTATCAACTAGATTTTCTATCTGAGTTATAAAGCTCTTAAGAATGCCACTAGTTTCATCCTTAGATGCTAAAAAGAAAACCCAAGTAAATATGCTTTAATCGTCAGTGACAACTAGACAATATTTCTTATTCATTAAGCTTCTCACAAAAGTTGGACCAAACAAGTCCATCTGCAACATGAATAAAGGCTGAGTAATAAACTTCAGGAGCATTTTTCTAGCCAGAATTATTAAGACAAATCATTCGTAGCTAAACAATCATTTTTGGCCTCAAAGAAGGATATCATGATCGTTCAACAATTTTCCTTTTTTTTACACATCTTTAATATAATCTAAAAGACTGTCAAATTATTAAAGGTTCTTTTATAGAACATCGATCCGAGAAATGCTTCTTTTGGCAATTTCGTACGGCAATTATTAAAGGAACTTTAACAGTCACTATCATTTAGAATAAAGACTAATCCGAGAAATCACCGTTAACATTCAAAACACAAAATACTAACTTACTTATTCTGAATTTTGGACTTACAGGAGGCTTTGTATTGTTTTCCCTTAAGGCAAGCAATACAAGTTTGGTCATTTTCAAAATGTTTTATAGGTAAACCTTTCATAAGGTTATCCTTAAAACGTTTATTAATAGTTTTAAATTTTACATGACCTAGCCTCTTATGCCATAGCATTGATTCATCAAGTGTGGCCTTTGCAACAAGACAAGTTAAACTCTCTTTAGGAACAATATTCTTCATATCAACACTGTACATATTGTTCTTTCTAGGAACTTTAAGTAAAGCCTGACTTTCATCAGCTAACTTAAAGTCATGAGACAGAACAAAACATCCAGTGTCAGTAAAAAGAACACTATTCTTTTTCTCACACATCTGTGAAACACTAAAAAGGTTAATTTGTAACTCCTTGACAAAGTACACATCTACAAAATTATGTTTACCAGTTTTAAGAGTTCCTTTACCAGTAATTCTTCCTCCTTTGGCTCTTCCACTAAAGGTAAAATATCCTTCATCAAATTCCTTAAAGTCTGAGAGATAGGACATTTTCCCAGTCATGTGCCTTGAGCATCCACTGTCAACATAGCCTTGATCTTCTTTTTGTGGATGACCATGCACATAAAAATAAGGAAATTAGTTTCCTTTGGGGACCCAAGCCATCACTAACTTAGATATGCCTCGTGCATCAACATAATTATGTCTCTTGAAAGTAATTGATGCACTGTTAAGTTTGGTAGCTCTCCAAACCCAACATGCTAAGGCCTTAACAGCATTAACCTGATTTGCCCTGACAGCATTAACTACTACTGTATTTGGCCTACCAGTATTAACTGCTTTTGGCCTAGCAGTATTAACTTTACCCTTAGTAGTATTAACGTTTAGAAAAATGAGTTTTAGACTTTTAAAACTTTTGAAAACTGCTTAAAACAACTTAAAAGAGCTTATCAAATTCAGTTTTAAAAACCAAGTGGTCTCAAACAGTAGTAACATGGGTTACTACTGCTTGACCCAAACACCCCTTTAAGTTTTCAAATCCTATTTTTAAGCTATTTTGAACTGATTTAAGCTAAGATTATTAAAAACAGATGATAACATGCAATATTAAGGCTTTTTAGGCAAATTACAACAGCTTATAAGCACTTAACAATAAGCAATAAGATTAAGCAGTTTTAAACTTAAAATTGACAGTTTTAATGAAAACACAAGTAAATGACATGTAAGCAATAAACAATCACAAATAAGCAATAAACAACAATAATAAGCAACAATAAGCAGTGATAAGCAGTACAAAAACAGTAAATAAGCAAATAAGCAGTTTTAAGCTAAAATGCAAAAAAGAGAGAGTACCTTGCCCTTTGCTCTAAACAAGGGCAAATAAGCTCTTAAGAGCTTTGTCTACAAGCTCTAGCTTGTTTAAAACAAGCTAGTAAAAACCTATAAGCCCTTCCCTTTTTGGCTTATCTTCCAAATTAGCTTTTGAGTGACTTTTGGTAAAAAAGACTTAAGTCATATAAACTATGGAAAAGTTTATATAACTTAAGTGAAAACAGCTTAAATGACAAGTAAAAGAGATTAATATTCTTTATCAAACACTTTTAAAACAGTAAGTTGCATAAATCTTAAAAACAGAATTTAACATAAAACCTTAAATTTCATTAAACTTAAAAATTGTACAAAGCTTTTAAGAAAAAGTACAATAAGATAAAAAGACTTAAATATAAACTAAAAAACTAAAACTAGATGCCTCAAGGGCTTACACAAATCCTATTTATAGAAAAACCAATGTCTTGGGTCTCTTCTTTGTGTGCTACTTCTGTGAGAGGATTGAGAGGTTATGTTTCTTATGTGAGTGACTTCAAGTTTTCATTATAGCCATCCAAAATGCTTGTTCACCAAGTAGAGAAATCTGAGCCCTTAATTTTTGTCTCTGTCCTATCAACGAATGAGGTTATAGGGGATTGCCAAGGTAGAATTGGCTTCTTGTGAGTGGGGTTGAGGTTTGAGAGTGATGGGTTTGTTTGATGGTGCAGAGTTCGAGGTGAGAATGATGGATGAATAGTAGCTTGGCGGGAAATTTGTTTTGGGATACAGGGTAACGGTTGTTTGTTCTGAAATTGATAAGTTATTGCATCGTTAGTCCTTTTGGACTAACAATGTTAGTCCTTAAGGACTAACGATGTAAGGTGTTAGGGACTTATGGTGTAAATGGGTTAAGGGTGTATGGTTTGGGCTTTTGTTTGGGCCGGTTTAAGGTTTTAATGGACTTAGGGTTTTAAGGCTTTTTAAAACTTATAAGTTTTATAAATCAAGGCTTAATGGGCTGACCCGGCCCATTAAATGGGTACGGGTTGGCCCATTTAAGATTTCTTCGGATTCGGCTTCGTCTTTGACTTTTTGACTTTGACTTTTTGTCTTTGACTTTGACTTTTTTACGCTCTTTCCAATCCCGTGTTTGGTTTTTCCCATGCTCGGTTTTATCCGTTTTGGCTTGATTGTTGTCCTTTAGTGAATATTCGTTACCTGCATAATCATAAATCACAAAAAACATAAATATAATGTATTTTTGGTATATTTTGGTCATTTTAGGCATGTTTTTATAGGTAAAAGGTATGTGTAATTAAACACATACCACTTACTAACCCTAAACCCTTTCTACTTTTATTAGGTATCTGACTCCCTATTAATTTGTTTAGACTTTTTGAAGCATTATCAAATTTTTCAATCTTAAGTTGATTGCTTTCTTTTTCTTGCTAAAGCTTTCCTAACTCACTTTTAAGCACTGAGTCTTTATATGAGATATCTCTTTTTAGAATAGCAAGTTGCTCACAAAATATAACCTCATTCTTTTTGTAAAAGACAAGTTGTTCTTCTACAGATGCTAACCCTCTTTTATAAGCAGCTAGATTGAACTCAGATTTGTTAAACTCTATTCTTAAATCATCAAGTTGAGTTTTAAGAGTTTCAAAGCTTTTTAGACAGGTTTTTGAACAAGTTTTATCATTATGTACCTCAGAGTCTGAAAAAGCCATGAGAGCCATATCTGTAGGGACTTCTTCATCTGCCATAAAGCTCTAGTCAAAACCAGCTCCATCATAGCCAACATGGCTTTGGAAGAAATTTCTTTCACATTTATAGTCCTTCTAGAGTTGTCTTGATTGCCACTCATGTTATCTTGATTCCTAGGTCCTCTGCATTCCCTTGCAAAGTGTCCCTACTTGTGACAGTTGAAACACTCCACCTCTAACTTGTCATATCCAGTTGTGTCACTCCCATTGATAGTAATCTTTCTACCAGTTTTCTACAAAAACTTTCTTGTCCTTATGCTCAGCACTGCTAACTGCCACTTCAAATCCATCTCTTCTAAGTCATCTTCATAGATTTGTTCAAGGTCCTCATGTACAAGTTGAGACCCGTTTAGTTGATTGGCCAAAAATGCATAAACTGTGGCATCACTTAAGTTAGCAGTACTAACTTGAGTACTAGCAGTGCTAACTTGAGTGCTAGCAGGGCTAACTTGAGTGTTAGAAATACTAACTCCATAAGCAGTATTAACTTCATTAGTACTGCTAGAGGATGACACAAAGGCCATGTTCTGAGAACTTGAGCTTGAGCTTGAGCTTGCACTTCCTTTAACTTCTTGTTTAATAATTTTGAAATAGTTGTAGAGATCGTCAAAGCTCATTGTGTCTAGATTAGGTTTATTCCTCTAGACCATAACATGATTATTCCACTCAGAAGGCAGACTTATCAAAAATTTCAAATTAAGATCTTCTTGTGAAATATTTTCACCAAGGATAGCCAACTGACTTACAATCTTCTAAAGCCTGTTAAAAATAGAATCAAGAGACTCTGTGCTTGGGGCACTAAAGTTCTTATACATTTTCTTCAGAAGAATCTTCTGAGTCTTCTTTGTGGCATCATTACCACCAAATCTTGTTTGTTATAGTCACAAACAAAAGTCTTGGCAACCTTGTACTGGATAAATGTTAGTAAATGTTCATTTGAAGGTCCATTAGTATACATACTTATTCCTTACATCATTCTTGTTTTGAGTCTTTTCATCAGTAGTTATAGGACCTAGTATTAATGTAGTTAAGGAACCATCAGCATTTGTTGTTGTTTGAGCTACTGGTTTGAGTGAGTTTCCCATTCTCTTACATCCCATAGAGCGAGTCATGTACTTTAATAGTATTGCTCATTCCTTAGTTTTCTACATATCTAGTCACCCTATATGAGAAGGGAAACTTTGTATAGTATTGGTTTTGGCAGTTTTCTAGATCCATCTCTTCTTTATGAGTAAAGAGATCTTCTTGTTAGTTTCTTCTAGATCAAAGTTTCAGAACACAAGCTCTGATACCACTTGTTGATCCCAAACTATGATTGATTCTTTAGCTTGTAAAGAGTATGTTACCTTGGATAAATCCAAAATAACAATGTTTAGAAAGCTTTGTGTTATAATAAAGAGTTATGCGGAATATACTCTTTAATACTTAGAAGAACTATGAATGTAATAGTAAATATGATTGAACAAAGATGTAACAAAAATCTTCAATATTATTAAGATCAATAATACGAGTACTCTGTCTAGTACTAGGGTTTACAACCTTGAAGCTATGCATGCACCAAAAAAACCCCCCCACTTTATAAAATCACACCTAACATCATAACCTAGGATCTCCTTTTATATACCAAGGAGTCCTTTACAAGATAACTACAGATCTTCTATAATTCTAACTAAATAGAATATACACTAAATAAGTCAATACTTATCACTTCATACATCTTCATCCCTTTAGCAGTCTTAAGTCTTCAAGCAGCAGTCTTAACTCTTTCAGCAGTGTTAAGTTAGTACTGGCAATACTGGCAATTGTAATCTTGAGTAGTACTAAGACTTTGGCTTGACAGTACTAAGTGTATGAGTTTAATTCCCAACAGATTGGCAGCAATACAAGCACAACTGAACAACCATGGAAGAGAGATCAAAAAGGTAAATAAAAAAGTTTATGCTGCTCAAGTAGGATGTGAACAATGCGAAGGACCCCACTACACCAAAGATTGCCCACTAAAAGAAAAAGGGAAAACCCTAAAAAAGCTTACTACACGTAATTTGGTGGACCTTTTCAAGGAGGGGGATATAGAGCAACAGCTCTGAGATTCTATCAAAGGAACATTGTGAATCCTTCATACCAAGAATGAAGGCAGTCTATGGAAGATACCCTGAGCAAGTTTATGAGTGAATCAACAAAGAGACATGAAGAAAACTCCAATTTGATTAAAGAAATCCGAGCTTCAACGGATTCTGCCATTCGAAACCAAGGAGCATCAATTAAAACTTTGGAGATTCAAATCGGGCAAATGAGCAAGGTACTACAGGAAAGAGGATTTGGAAGTCTACCTAGCTCTACTAAAGCGAACCCAAGAGATCAAGTCAAGTCAATCTCGACTACTGTTAAAGCAGATTCATACCCGATACGCTGTATTGGATCCTCCCAATACATCGTATCCACTGGACAGAACCGTACACTGATGTACGAGACAAGACAAACGACGATTCCGTTTCCATTTCATTTGAATGGTTACTACTGTAATGAAAAGAAGGGATCATATAGACCCTAATTCTCGGAAGCTTACTCTGAAGCTTCATATATCAATAATTCCATACCCCAAAAGTAGAAAGACCCAGGGAGTTTCACTTTACCTTGTTTTATTAATAATGTTGCTTTGATAATCCCCTTGCTGACTTAGGAGCTAGCGTTAGTGTTATGCCTCTCTCGACCTACCTTAACTTAGGATTAGGCGAATTAGCTCACACCAAGTTGACAGTTGAATTAGCAGATAGGACAGTGAAATATCCAAAAGGAATAGCTAAAAATATGCTAGTAGGTATTGGCAAAAAAATTTCCTAGTAGACTTTATAATTCTAGATATGCCCGAGGATATCAAAGTGCCCTTGATCCTCGGAAGACCATTTTTGTCTACCGCCCGTGCTAAGATTGATGTTTTGAAACAAAAGATTACTTTGAGGGTTGGGGAAGTAAGAATTATTTTCAAAAGTGTTAAACATGCTAGTAGTTTAATTAAGAGGGTCTACATGCTAAGTTTGAGAGAAATAATGGAGCTTGATTTAGAAGCTAGGCTTATAGGAGAGACTTTGGTGATTAATAGATCCTTAGACCCTTTGAATTGATATTGCATCGAATTAAATGATCTAAATGAACCATTTGAGCTTAGAAGAAATTAAGGTGATGATTTGTTGCCCACCATTGAGGAAGGTGAGGTAATTGAGGAATTTAGAACTAGGGATGATGAACTTGATACTGGAATTAATGATTACCCTAGTTATTGCGACTATGATAAGAAGATCCATATAGATTGTGCTCACAACTTAAAGTTTTCATGTATGATTTTACTCACGTCAACTTCTTCCCATTATTGTATGTCAATGTTATGTCTAATAAGTTTCATAATTCTATTATGAAAGATAAGATGGTGTACAAAGGGAATAATGTTGTAGGAGCCTTAATGAATGTGCCAATTTTTATTGG
>BQNB010047320.1:0-43191 GCA_026074375.1 Tanacetum coccineum | reverse complement strand
AAGAGAGAGGGTTTATAAGTTTGTGTGTGTGTGAGTTTATATGTAAAAATGAAAAAAGATATATAATTTTATATATATAGTAAAAGTTAATGACAAGTTTTAATAGACTAGGGTCTAATTTGTAAATGTTTAATATAGTTTTTAATAAAAAAAACGGTTCGGGACTCGTTTGAATGACTTAACGGACGATTCAAATCTCGAAACTTTCGCCATTGTTTTCCGAATCTAAATTATTTTTCTGATAAAAATGAGTATTCACTCGACTAATTTTCGTAAACGTTTTATAGAATTTATTTAAAACGTTTATTATTCATTTATATATTTTTCCGATAAACTTTATCCGTAAAACGAATTTTAACTTTAATAATTGCGTTTTTAACATACGTTTTCGATTAACAAGATAATTAATTTATTAAATATTTTTATTTAATAACTTATGATAATTAAATACAAATTTAATTATTTTGGGTCGGTACGCGTTGTGTTCAAGATTTTTGCGAGGGCATTTCAGTCACCTTCTGACTGTTTCCAGGTTTCGGTCAAAACTGAAAAGTTGCCAGGAATGTCGTTTTACATTAAATTGCTTTAGAGTCCGAGTTGTGAAAACGTGCTTTAGGTGGTCGTTCTTATAAGTCAAGCCAGACACTAAAGGTCAACGATTGAAATAGTCATTCAAAAATTCAAAAATTCTCGGATGTTACAACTGCCCTGCCCGGGATTCGTCAACGTTCAGCGACTCTCATCCGACCCGGGGAGGCTATTCCTTTTGGTCGACCTTACCGCACCCATCCTAATGGGCCGCGTAGGGTGTTGACTACGAGGAAGAGTGTTAGACCACTTCCATCTCATCGTCTTGCATTGAGATACACATCACATCACTCATCATCAGGATCTACATCAGATTCATCTTCAGGTTTATCTTCTTCTAGTTCATCTTTGGGTTCTTCATCAGATGCTTCTTCAGATTCATTGACAGACTCATTATCGGTCCATTCTTCGGGTTTTGATGCATCAGATCAGGCTCATTCGGGATCTTCCACTAGAGTCGTATCACCTAGATTGGTTTACCCTCCGGTGAGAGCTCCACGACGTAGTGAGGCATTTCGTCATTGGAGAGCTGCTCAATTGTCTACTTTTTACCCACCGACTACATCTGAGTCATCATCAGGAGATTCATCTGAGAGACCACTGCATTCATCTTCACATTCGGCTGGACCATCTCGCAAGAGATGTAGGTCCCCTGTTGATTCTGTACCATCATCTACACCAGTTATGGGATCATTAGCTCCTACCCGTGCTGATTTCTTACCACATCGTAAGAGGTTCAGAGGTTTATACTCATCTGAGGCTAGCATAGAGGATGATACTACAAAGACTAAGGGTAGTATGGAGTTGGGCATTAGTGATGGGGATGATGTTGGAGATCGTGTTGAGGATGACTCTAGGGATGATAGAGAACTCCACCGGCTCTGGTGAGGGACATCAGACAAGGCTCGTAGCATTTAATTGGTCTTGAGTTATATTAGGAATATGGAAAAATCGACAATCTCAAGAACATTTTCAATATGCACGTTCGCATCTTCAAGATCCGAACCCACTTAAGTTTGTCACGTAGGTCTTTGAGAGACAATTGGCCTTTTATAGTTCAAAGTGATCTTTAGCATTGAAGTTTAGGCCTAGTAACACCCGAATCCATATCATCACTCGGGTTATGCACATGAATTCTTCCATTGTTATTCCCAGCCATTGCTTCTGTTTCTTCTTCTTCAAACTGATCTTCATGATCAGAAAATAAGGTTGAATTCTGTGAAAAACTTCAAATTGGTTAAAAAAAGACTCCGTGGGCTTGAGAGCTTTCCTCGATGACAAAAAGGACCACTCGATTCAAGGGTTTCAAAAGGTTAGAGTAGAACTCTTCGTTCAATACACCTTGTCAAGCACTACCTGAACAAAAGGATACAACAAACTGTAGGGTATAGCTCCGAGGAAAGTAAAAAACAAAAAATCAAACATGAAAATCAAATACGATGAATATTGTTTCTTGTTGTTATAACAGTTGATCGAATAACGCTGTATTTTTTAACACCACCCATTTTGAGAGAATATAGCAACGAAATCTAATCTGGGGTATACTTCAAAGTACAACAGTCATGATCAATAGAAAACGCCCTCAAGAAGAGACGTTTTAGAAAATTTAGTTATCCTTCATTTATTCATCATAGTTTTACAAAAAGAGAGGTCCCAAAATCTAGAAACATAAAGTTTGAATGATAACAGTTTTAGCCATCTTCAAGTCCGTGCCACTATACCGTGCCATAATTTGCTCAATTACCTGGAGAAAAAATAGGCTAAATAAGACATCACAGATGGTTTAAGTGAAATTCCATATGTTTATGATAAATAGTTTGAATACAAGTCATCATAACAGTGGGTTACGTTGTTATACACCCATAATAGTAATAATTGCAATGTAGATACAATTATCATAGAAAACAGTATTATTGCCCTAAGCTCATGACACCGAAGCCTTGAGATAATCAATAATCACAAGTAGTTTGCCCAACGGTGCCATTGCCAAACACCCGCATAGTATACTATTCAAATGGAAGTGGCGTTTGCGTACAAAAGTACATGTATACTAACGGGGGATTTCAAACCCAAATAGATCTAGTACACGCATCCGCGCTTACGCTGAAATTAAGTAACTATTCATGATAGTGGGTCTTTACTGGCAAAAGTAAGACTTAGGTAATAATGCATCAGGATAGCATACAGTTGAAAAAACACTTGTATTCATGGTTTACTAGCAAATGTATCCACCCCGTGGGGTTATAATCGAAATAATACAAAGATTTAAAAATGCGAGTCTATGAACTCACCTTAACGGGAAAATCTGATTGATGGCAAAAGTATATCAATGAAATGCGTCCGTATGGTAGTACGATGTTATCTACCCGGGCGGGAAAGTTCAGTATAATTAAAAGTAAAACGGCTTCAACACGCAACCTGAGGTAACATGTCAAGTCTTAGTTTGATTGTTTATGTTTCAAAACTTTACAGAGTTTAACATACATATTTGATTTATTAATTTATGGAATATTGTATCACTAATCGGCAATCATAATTCAGAGGTCATGCAGTAAACGTTTGAGGAGCTAGGACACTTTAAATCGTAAATCCAGCCAACTCGTCAAAACGTATACCCAAATGAAACCCCTCATGTGAAACTCCTATAACTGATACATATAGATTAAGTTTTCTTCAAAAGCTAGTCGATGATAAATTACGTTAATTATATAACGTAATTGTTTTATAATGCGTCGATCGATGATTAATAATGATAAATGTGTCGGGTTTTAATAAAATCGAGTCTTATAACATTTTTATATTTTTTTTATAATTTATATAAAAGTATTCTATTTTATATTTTTAAGAATGCAAAAATGACAATATATACCCTGTATTTAAAAACTTTTACAAATTTAGTCCTTTATATATAAAGTATATATAATTTAAACCTTTAACTTTAGAACTTGGCAAAACAGCCCCTCGTGTTGTACCTTGTACTAAAGAGGTGGTACGAAATCTAGAATGAAAATGGTGGAAAATGAGCTTATTTGAATTCATGCATTATTGATTTATACATTAAGTATTTAGGACTTGTACATTGGCTTAGAGGGAAAATATAATTTAAATATTATGCATTGTACACTTGTACATATGCTTGAAGGTTTGCACATTTATTTTATATGTATACATTACATATAGTTAGGGTTTTGATATAAACGTTTAACGTTTAATGTTTGTTTTAAAATAACGTTTTGAAAAGCACGTTAAATAGATAACGTACATGATATAGAGGATATTAGAATATTGACTTGACATATTAAGATGTTTACTTGCTATAAACGTAGATATGGTTGGCATTGGTAGAGGTTGCGTGAGCTCGTTTACTTTAGTTATGTAAACTAAGTTACATAATGGAATAAAGCGAAAATTTCCCTGTAAAAAGGTTGGTTATTTTTATAATAAATGGATATTAAGTGCATCTTTATTTAATAGATGGATAATTACATTGATGAAAATTACGGGATGTTATAGTCCCCCAACCTTAAAGAAATCTCGTCCCGAGATTTAGTTTGACTTTGAAGTGATGCTAGAAAATAGATGTGGATATTTGGCACGAATTTCATCTTCGCGTTCCCACGTAAATTCTGGTCCTCTTTTAGAGTTCCATCTTACTTTGATTATAGGAATACGACTTTGTCTTAGTTGCTTGATTTCTTGATCCATAATCTCCACTGGTTCTTCCACAAAGTTGAGTTTGTCATCAAGCCGAAGCTCTTTCATTGGAATGACAAGGGATTCGTCAGATAAGCATTTCTTTAGATTAGAGACGTGGAAAGTATTGTGGACATTTCTAAGTTCTTCAGGAAGCTCAAGTTTATATGCCACTGGGGACTAATTCGTTCAAGGGTTTTGAATGGTCAAATGTATCGTGAATTAAGCTTCCCCAGCTTTCCAAAATGATTGACAATTCTAAAATTATTCTTTTCGAGGTGATACTTTTAACATAACCACGATCTCCAAACTTGAAATTCTCAAAGGTCTTCGTCTTACCATTGGCATAAAGTTCTTGCGATCTCTTGCAACCTGCAAGCAGTTGTCGGATTTGCCACTATCTTTTCAGTGGTTTCATGGAATTATTTCTGGTCTCGTAAGTTGAACATCTCCAACTTCAGCACAGCCAAACTAGGTTGATATGCACTTTCGACCATAAAGTGCCTCAAATGGTGTTGCCTTAATACTGGCATGGTAACTGTTATTTTAAGAAAAATTCCACTAATGGTAAGTGTCTTTCCCATCCTTTTCCAAAATCTATAACACAGGCTCGAAGCATATCTTTGAGTGTTTGGATGGTTCTTTTACTTTGCCCATCAGTTTCGGGATGATATGTCGTACTCATGTCTAATTGAGTACCCAAAGCACTTTGTAATGATTGCCAGAATCTAGATGTGAAATGACTGTCACGATCCGAGATGATAGATAATTGGACGCCTTGCCAGGGAGACTAATTTCTGTTGATGTAAACCTTGTAAGGGTGTCCAGAATAATATGTCACTCGGGGTAGGGATGAAATGTACGGATTTGGTAAGGCGATCGACAATGACCCAGATTGTGTCATGTCCGTTTGAGGTTTTTAGTAGTTTTGTGACGAAATCTATCGTTATTCACTCCCACTTCCACATAGGAATCTCCGGTTGTACTAGTAAGCCGGATGGCTTCTGACATTCAGCTTTAACTCTAGAGCATGTTAAACACTTGCCGACATATTCAGCAATGATTGCCTTCATGTTAGGCCACCAATAGAGTTTCTTTAGATCCTAATACATCTTGTCAGAACCTGGGTGAATGGATTACTTCGATTTATGAGACTCTTACATGATTAAGTCTCTCAAACCGCCGAAGAGTGGTAACCAACTTCGATTCTTGATACATCGGGACCACGGACGCATTTCAAATGCCTTTGTAATTCCTCGTAAGTTCTCAACTTTGAGGTTTTCTTATTTGAGTGCTTCATTTTAGGCTTGGAGCATTTGTGATGGAAATTTTGGGTGAATGGTCATGACTAATGATCTAACTTGGAGTGGTTTGATTCGGCTTAAGGCATCTGCCACAACATTTTCCTTTCTAGGATGGTAATGAATCTCACAATCGTAATCTGCGAGCAATTCTAACCAACAACGTTGTCTCATATTTAACTCTTTCTGATCAAGGATGTGCTGAAGACTTTTATGATCAGTGAACACAATACACTTTGTGTTGTATAGATAGTGTCTCCAAATTTTAAGAGTGAACACTACTGCTTCTAATTAGAGATCATAAGTGGTATAGTTTTCTTCATGAAGTTTAAGTTGTCAGGATGCATATGCAATAACTTTTTCTCTTTGCATTAATACAGCTCCCAGTCCTTGAAGTGATGCATCACAGTAAACAACAAAATCGTCGTTTCCTTCTGGTAATGCTAAGATTGGAGCTTTACATAGCTTCTGTTTAAGTAGTTGAAAAGCCGACTCTTGGTCTTTTCCCTAGATATACTTCTTGTTTTTCTGGGTTAATTCAGTCAAAGACTTTGCAATCTTTGAAAAATCCTTGAAAAATCTTCGATAATAGCCGGCAAGTCCTAAGAATTGATGTATTTCTGTGGGTGTAGTAGGAGATGCCCAATTCTTAACTGCTTCAATCTTGGCGGGGTCAACATGAAGTCCTTGACTATTAATTAAGTGTCAAAGAAATTGTACGATACTGATCCAGAAATCACACTTGGAGAACTTGGCATATAATTTCTCTTTTCTGAGTAATTCCAAGATTATTCTCAAATGATCTGCGTGTTCTTCTTTGTTACAAGAGTAGATGAGAATATCATCGATGAACATTATCACAAATTTATCCAAGTATGGTTTACACACACGATTTATGAGATCCATGAATACAGCAGGTGAGTTAGTTAAACCAAATGGCATCACTTGAAATTCATAGTGTCCGTACCTCATTCTGAAAGCAGTCTTGGGAATATCGTCATTCCTTACTCTCAGTTGATGATAACCAGATCTTAAGTCGGTTTTTGAGTAAACACCCAAACCTTGAAGTTGGTCGAATAAGTCATCGATCATGGGTAATGGATAACGATTTTTTACAGTAAGTTTATTCAACTCCTGGTAATCGATACACATTCCGAAAGATCCGTCTTTCTTTTTAACAAATAAGACAAGAGCTCCCCAGGATGAAGTAATTGGTCATATAAAACCTCGGTCTCCTAACTCTTAAAGTTGGTTAGATAGTTCCTGCATTTATGAAGGAGCCAATCTATAAGGTGCTTGGGCTACAGGTGCCGCTCCTGGAATTAGATCGATTTAGAATTCTACCTGGCGAACAGGAAGAAGGCCAGGTAGATCTTCAAGAAAAACTTCTGGGAATTCTCTGACTACTGGGATATCTTCTAGTCTTTTCTCGTCTGACTTCTTCTCCATTACTTGGATTACGAAAACTTGACAACTCGGATATTATACTTTCGGTTTTTATACAGGATATAAGACTTAGTCGGGTTTTACTTTGGTCAACTCGAATGATCAAAGTTTCATCGTTAATTGGGAGTGGACGTCTTTCTCGTCTCTAATAATTCTAGATGATATTGGATAACCAATCCATACCAATGACGACGTCGAAACTACCGAGTTTAATTGGCATAAGATCAATTTTCGAAAGGTTGGACTTAACAAAATCTGAGTGCAACCTGGATTAACGGTATTAGTGCCCTTTCCATTGGCCATTTCAATATGTTAATGGTATCTAGTGTAATTGGTGGGATATTAAGCATAGAAGCAAGAGATATGGATACAAAATTTTTATCTGCTCTAGAATCGAATAATACTCTAGCTAGATGTTGGTTTATGATGGCTCATAACCGTGAATACGTTCGCGAGCTAGAAAAATAAGATGTCCCTCAGCAAGTATGCTATTCCATGGGCACTGTTGTTTGCCTTTGAGCACTGATAATTGTAATGCCCTTTCTCTCCACTGGCATGACAAATTACTGATATTGGTTGCTGATTGCTTCCAGTGGCTGGTCCTTTGTTACTGGTCAGATGACCCACCCTGCTGCAAGTCTGACACTTGACAGTGCAAGGTCCTGTGTGATGTAAAGTGCATTTCTTACACAAAGGAAGGCTTTCAGTATACCTACTATTTTCAGTTGGGGTGGCAGCATAAGACCTGAAGGTTTCATGTCTTTTATTCTGCTATTGTCGGTAATCATTGTTGCGGTTGTTATGGTTGTTTTGATAGTTGTTGATGCGATTATTGGGGTAGTTGTTGTTGTTAGTGGTGTTCCTTCTATCATCAAACTTTTGTTTGTGATCATTGATTTCGTGCATAGAATTATGCTTTGTTACCTGATCCATCAACCTCCGAGTTATGGTAATGGCTTCCTCCAAAGTTTGAGGCTTTTCCTTTAATACTTCTGGATAATCCTGATGAAGACTTCCATGAGTTTCTTAGAATTTGGCACCATAGTTGGGCATAAAACTGCTAATTCCTAGAATCTTCTAATGTAAGTCTTGAGATCATTTCCTTTTACAGTCAGATTGTGAAATCCATCTTCCATTTTCTTGATCTCAGTTCGGGGACAATACTTCTCTATTAGAGTCTTCTTAAATCTCGAACCAGGTGATCGTGTAAGCTTCACTCTTATTCGTAATTGGCTCGGTAAATGAATTTCCACCAGGCTAAAGCTTCCTCAGTTTAGAGTACCCAGTAGCAAATTTCACATTGCAGTCCTGAGTATATTGTACTACGGAGGAAGAAATACTGATTTAGTTCATTCAAAACTAGTGGATGTGGCAATAGCGCTATTTCGTACTTGAAATTGAAAGGTTGGCAGCTCATAAACTCTTTGTAGCTACATTTTCTTGCTACAGGAGTTCTACTTTGTCAGGTGTTCCTATTGGTATTGTTAGCATTTGCCATGGTAGCAGCTTGTGCTTCCAGAGCTGTGGCAACACTATCAGCAACTAGTTTCCTGATGGCAGCCTGAGACATGGCTGGTGCTGCAGATGTTGGTGTCCTATTGGGAGCCATTCTATCAATATTTACAAGACAACACAAAATAAGAATATATCATTGTATGGATTCTTATTTGGTACAAGTTCTAACAAAGAAATACACATTCTTTGATATTACATTGCAGGATATAACAGAAACTTTTAGAATGAACACTCTAACAAGCATCTAACTCATTAGGTTTCTCGGGGACTAGTTCACTTTCTAGTAGTTTCATACCACGACCACTTAGATAACTTATTAAAGGCTAGTCTGGTGGTGGTGTAGGTGAAATCGTATGCTCAATATTTTGATCATTAATCATATCCATGATATCTGGGTACAAAGGTTTGAGAAAACCAGATGGTAAAAGGGCCATAGTAACCTAGATCACCCAACAGAATATAGGATAGACAACCACGACATACATAAATTGGTATCATAAAATAGCAAGGTATAATGGAATCACAACTTTATTATGTCATAAATAACTTGTCTACATATTTTACATAGTCAAAATTTGTAAGTTGTCATTATTTCATGCCACACTATTATTGTGGTTGGACTCTAACATAAGTTGTAAATGCATGAGAATCTAGTTAGTAGTTGGATGGTTCCTGTCCCTTTTTGTGGTTCTTGAGCTCATGGATCTTGTCCAGAAGACTCTTCATATCTGATCGGTGGCGAACCTGGATATCCTCGATGAGTATCTCTAAAGTAGAAGTCCTGACACGAGCAAGAACAATCTCGTCATCATGCCTTATTTGCTCTATCTGAAATCCATAAATCTTGGTACGGGCTTCTTGAAGTTCAGTTTCTAGTTGGTCAAAATCTCGTTGTATGATGACTTGACCATTACCAAGACCTTCTATCTTATCTTCCATGTGCTCAATGCGCTCAAGAGGGAGCTCATCTAAGTGATTCAAAATAGTCTCGATTTGTTCCTCATGGCTCTCCAGATGCGTCTTATGAGAACTTTCTCCAATCTCAAATACATGAGGTAGGGCAGAAGTAGAGGAGGATGATCATAAACGGGCTCGTTTCCAAGATGGTAAAATCTCTTCAGGAAGAAAGAAATGTCAGGGATTAAACATTGGTGATAGTGGTAACATTGGAGATGGAGGCTAAATAGTTGGTGGAGTAATAGGAGCTTGTGGTAGTGAAATAGGTGATTCATTATTAGTAGTATTATATGCTTGCATGACCTTCATATATGGATCATCGTGGAAAGGTGAGATGGCTAGCGAGGATAAAAGATCCTTAGATAAATCCTCTGAAGGATCAGAAAAAGTGTTTCCCGGTGAGGCTGAGGAATAGTTCAGTGAAGCCTTGGTATAGCCAGGAGTATTCGTAGAGGAAAAAGCATCCTCAATATAGGAATCAGATAGGACGATAATAGGGTGGGTGGATGTAGACATGATTTCTGGTAACAACTAGTGTTTAATATAAAATAGTAATTTATATATACTATTAGTTATGTATTTATTTACATACTATTTAGGAATGAAGTGGCACGGAAGGACTTTCTTGGATGGATATTATTGGTTATAGGTTAGGTTTTTTCCCTGTTCTCTTTTACCGAGGTCTTGATACCAATATCGTAACACCCTTTATTTTGTTACATATAGCGGCGGAGCTACTTTACTGGGGTATTACTTCATAAATAAACAGTCTTAATTTTGAAAATGTATCTTTAGCAGTTGTGTTTTGGAATATTTAGTTATCATTCAATATTATTTCAGAGTATTACAAAAGGAGGTCCCAAAATACATATGAAAACATAGAGTTTGAATGATAACAAGTTTGGACGTCCTCAAGTCCAATGCCACTCCGTGCCATAGGTTGCTCAATTACCTGAGATAAACATGCTAAAAAGATCAACACAAAGGTTGAGTGAAATTCACAGGTTTAAAATGTAATAGTTGAATACAAGTCATCATAAGTGGTAATAATTATACAATTACAATTATCATGGAAAACAGTATTATTTCCCTAATCTCATGACACTAACACGTTAACATGGAAATCACCTCAGTGACATTATTAAGGAACAAATGTCCTCTTGGAAAGGTAACTTGCCAAAGTTATCCATTATTCTCAAATATAGTGCGTTTGATTACCTCATGTACAAGTAAACACAAACGGGATTCGTCAATCCCAATAGATCTATTCACAATATTCGCGTTCACTCGCAAGTGATTAATGGTTCATGATTAAATGATATTGACAGTAGAGGTAAACTTAGGCAATAATATATCAAGATAACATACAGTTGGAAAATACTTGTATTTACAGTTTATAGCATATATCTCCCTACAGAGTTTAGAAAACATGTACATGTGGGACTATGAACTCACCTTAATAGGGAAATCTGATTGATTTGAAATTTAATTCAAATGGAAGTAAACAGCCTCGTTACGCAACCTGGGGTAATATGTCAAGTCTTAGTTTGATTGTTTCAAAACTTTATTTCTTAAAGTTTAATGTAAATATTAATTTGGTTTATGAAAAATATCGTATCACTGTTCGGGCTATCATAATCCAGAGGTCATGTAGTAAACGTTTGAGGAGCTAGGACACTTTAAAGATGGGTTAATTCTCTTGACAACTCTTCCGCAAATTGTCTTCCAGATATTGATACTCCCTACATGATAGATTCCCTTAGTACTGTGATACAGTTATAGTTAAATGATAAGATTTTATCTTTTTAAATTTCTTCAAAAGCTAGTGGATGATAAATTATGTTAAATATATAACATAATTGATTTATAATGTTTCGATCGATGTTTGATAACTGATAATATGTTGTCGGTTTTAAATAAAATCGGAGGTCTTTATAATGGTCTATATACATTTTTTAGATAATTAATACTAAAATCGGTTTTACATCTTTAAACCCTTGAAAATACAAAAATGACATTAAGTATACCATTGGTATTTATATTGTACAAATTTTAAATCCTTTTATATATATTACTGTATATGTAAATTTAAACCCTTTATTTTGTAGTTGGCAAAAAAGCCGCCTTTGGGTTTTAAGTTTAGATAGTTATATTTCAGATCCCTTTGATTTTAGTAAGTTTAGAAATTTTTATATATACCACTTTGCTATGAAACCATATTGCGAATTAAGTCCAAATTCATTCATATATCTTGGTTTTTTTAGAAAATTCGATTTCAATTTGCAGCTTATAGCTTATTATTATAAGCTAAAATAAGTTGGTTTTATGAGCTTGTAGCTTATGAAATGAGCTTGTGAGCTAGAAATCCTAAACCGTGTGGGTTTGTGGTTCAAGTCTTAAACAAGTAGCTTATTTATGATCCATAAGAGTTTATTAAAGATCTATAACACATTAGGAACTTATAAAACAGATTAAAGACTTACAAAAGCTTAAATGGGTCAAAAATAGGTTGTTTTAGGTTCAAACACTTGGATATGATTTTAAGACCTTTCTTCTTTAACCTTGGCTTTCTTCTTAGCTTAGACTTCCTTCTTAATCCTCCTAGGACATGATTAAAACCTGTTTTAAGTATAATTTTAAGTTTAAATGGTAAAATGTGAGGGTGTGTTTGTATCGGCTATTTATAGGGTGCGAATAGATTGTTTCCCAAGGGTTTTGAGTGGAGTAGTGTCCAAGGGCTTCTAGGGTGACTAAGATAAGCTAGTAGTGAGTATTAGAAGCTAGGTAAGTAGCCAAGAGAGGTGTAAGGTGGTGGGAGAGGGATCAGCATACCAAGGTGGTAACGAGGTAACTTGGAGGGCAAGGGGGCAAGTAGGTCACATGGTGGTGATTCATGGAGGTGCTTGAGGTGCTTGGTGGTGATGTGGTGGTGAAGTCATGGTGGAGTTAGGGTGGTTCCTTGGTTAGTTTAGTCTTAAAACTAGTTAGGGTTAGTTAGGGTTTTGTCTAGGGTTAGGGTTAGGATTAGGGGTTAGTGACGAGCTAGGGTTTAGGATTAGAGGGAAATTAGTGTTTAAATGTTGTGCATGAAAGGCTTGTAAGTTATGTTTAAGAGGTGGTACAAAATGCCTTAGAAAAATGGAGGGAAGATGCATGTTTTGAATATCATGCATAATCGGCTTGTACTTTGAGCTTAAAGAAGTTGTATGATAAGTGTAGAATACACATATCCGTTTGTACCTAAAATAACCTAATTAAACCCAAAACAGACCAAAAATGGCAAAAATATGCTTGTATTTGTGTTTTGTGTGTGCAGGTATGGATAAATCAAAAATCACAAGAAAACAGTCAAAAACGAGCAAGCACGGACACGAGAATCAGGAGAGTACAAAAAGAAGCCAAAGAATCAAAGTCGAAGCCAGAAAAGTCAAGCCTCAGTCGAATCCAGTCAAAGAAAAGTCAATCATGGTCAATAAAAGTCAACAAGACTCAAAATATTCCATTTTCACCCTCCAAGTTGCATTAAAGTCCAAAAATGTCCCCTCCTCCCAAATGGGCCTTGCCCGGATCTTTAGGCCTAAAACCTTAGCCCATTTCCTTTTATAACAACCACAAGGACCAAACTTGCAAATTCCTAAACCCTTTTATAAACGAGAAAAGAAGAAAAGAAAGACAAAGGCCATTTATGTCATTCTCCAAAAGTCAAACGACTTTTAACCGTTTTCAGTTATAAAGAAAGGGCGCCAAAAGTTACTATTCACCCATCGTCCCACTTTCACCCTCAGTTAAAAACAAGGGGCAAATAGAAATTAAAGGGTGCTTAGGTCAATTCAAGTGATCGTTTACAAGATGGCAGGGAGAGATTAGTCAAATCAAGGCTCTAAGTATCCCTCTATCAAGCTTATGCCACGTAGCAATGGAGAAAGCACAATGGAATGTGGGTTTTTGTGCTAAAACACTCACAAAAGAAGCACAAACGTCACAAAAGAGAATGACATGCTGGCAATCCTCAGGTGTCCACAAATTGATCAAACGGCCACAATAGAAGCTCAAATGATTGAAGAAATGATTGGTTGAGATTAAAAGTTTGGAGAGCGCAAGCAGAGGGGCTCGAATTTCCAAGGCAGCTATAAAATAGAGCACACTCTCACACAAGAAGCATCTAGTGGTAGCTTAATTAGTTTAGCTTAAAAAATTTTATTTTCTAGAGTAATGTTGTTTTTAATCTTGTAATTTTCCTTTTAAGTAATGTAAGGAAAGCTTCTTTATTACGAAAAATTCAGTTTTTTAATCTCTCCAAATTTTTTTTTTTTAAGTATCCCTTAATAAGCCAAGTTTGTCTCAATAAGCTAATAAGCTCATTTAAAAGCTCTTTCAGTCTATAAGCTGAGATAGAGCTATTTGAATTCAGAATTAATCTTACCTAAATCTTAAATCAGTTTAAATCTATCATGGATCTTATTGGATTAGAGCTTTTTGGAAGGGGATCTTAAATTGGAAGAGATCCCAAGGACTTTACTCTAGCTTATCTAATAAGCTAGGGAGCTTGTAGCTGCCTTTATTGGTCCTCTTGTTTAGCTAGAGGGGTTTGTAAGTCTCTCTTCCATTTTCCTTTAATTCTAGCTTTAAATAATGATATCATTGCTTGCTATGTTTAGATCTGATTATTTGCTTATTCTCTTTGCTTATTAGTGCTTATTTTAGTTTTATCTAGCTAAATCTTCATAGTTGTTTATCTGTTTTCAATTTTCTTAGTTTAAATCATAGATTTTCATATAATTGTCTTAAAAACCTCTAAAAAACCAAAAAATATAGTAAAATAGTATAGATCTTAGATTATTGCTTATTTAGTTGTTAAATCATGCTTATTAAAGTAGTTTTAAATCTGTTAATTGTCTGGTAGTTAATACTTGTTCATTAAATTTCAACTTAAAAACTTTTCTCAAAATCTGTCATAGTTTTTAAGGGGTGTTTGGCTTAAATGTGTTTGACCTCTAAAAGTCAAAATTACTTGTACAACTTGTTTGAGTCAGCCGAGTTTTCATTTAAGAATAGTTTTCATTTAGTTTTTATAAGTTAGAATTCAAAATTTAAAAAGTTATGGCTTATTATCTTTGTTTTTACACCAGGGCAGTATTTGACTATCTTTTTGCTTGTGAAATTTAGATCTAAGCCATCAAAGGCTTAGATTTTGTTTGCACTTTGTTTAAACACTTTATTTGAGTGAGTTCTAGTGCAGGATTTCCCTTAGGAAACCTACACTTTTGGTTTACAGCTGTGCAAAGAACACCAGTACTAACGCAAAGTTAGTACTGCTGAACTTTACACTACCAGTACTAACTAAAGGGTACCAGTACTAACAAAAAGTTAGTACTGCTGATACTTTACACTACCAGTACTAACTAACAAGTTAGTACTGCTGTCACAAGTTAGTACTGCCACCTTTGGCTTAATTTTTAGTTAAGTAAGAATAGGATTTAGGATCCTAAATTCAAGTAGGGCTAAGATTAGCTATAGCTTAATATAGAATAAGTTTTAGATTTCATTTTCTAGCTTATTTACATAGCTTATTTTTGCTGTCAAAAAGTTAAAAAGCCAAAAACAGTACTTAGGAATTTTAAGGTTTTAATTTGTTAATTTAGCTTATGGGCCTAGATTTTATAGCTTAATTAGATAGATTATAAGTAGTTTAATAAGTCCTTAAAGTTTTAGAGTCTAGTTTAGCTTTTTAAGCTTTTAAGCTCATTTGGATTTTGTGCTATCTTGCTTATTTTTTGAGTTTGCTTAGTTCATGCTCAACTTTAGTTATTTAAAATTACTTCTAGCTTTGATTTCTTTGCATTCATAGATAAAGCATCTCATAAGCTTCCTATAACTCTTTTCCTTTTTCACATTAAGCTTAATTTGAGCTTATTATAGCTGTTTTAGTAAAACATAGCCCAAACCCTTAGTTTCTGTAACAGCTTATTGAGAAGCTCTTTTAGAGCTTATCTTTGAGTTTCAGACCATAGTGCTTTTGTTAAAGTTGTTCTCCCTAGCTTCCTTTACAACTTTGCTCTTTTAAGTTTTTAGTGATACGCACTTTTAGAATTTAAGCTTATAATTGGACTTAGTTTGTTGTCGGGGTAAGTCATCGGGGACCATTCCTGTAATTTTTCTGTTTTAGTTGTTTTCCAGTTAATCCTTTCCCGTTAAATGTTTTAGCCCGTTAGTCCTTAAGTCTTTTTCACAGTTAGTCCCTAAGTTAGTTTTTAATTAGTTTATTAAGTTTTAATTAATAGTTAGGGTTAGGTTTTAATTAGTTTAATTAGACTTTAAGCAAAAAGTAAAAATTAGGGCTTTTATTTTTATAAAATTTCTGCACACTTTCTTTATTTAGTGTAATTTTTATAAAAATTTTAGGATTTAATTTTTAATAGTTTTATTATTTTTTAGTTTTTAAGTAGTTTAAATCTTAGAAAAATTATATCTTTTAATCCAAAAAGCGAAAAAAAATCCAAATCAAATATATTTGCTTCATTCAAATCAGGATCCGAGCCTAAACGTGGTTTCAATTTCACTAGTCGTTGGGGAAACGACCCGGGTGATCATATTTACCTGGTTTAATATACGTATTATATAATATATTATATATATTTTTAAGAGTGAATTTTATCAAGGGTAACTTGGTAATTTTCTTAATTTCTCTTAAGGGTATATTTTATATGTATATTTTACGTGTGTAAAACTTACCACACCAAAGTTTTTGGCGCCGCTGCCGGGGACTAGTGTTTAAGATTCCTACGTTTTGTGTTTGTTGATTTGGTTTGAAGATCCTTTCACCCTTGAAAGTTTCATTTTTGTTTCATAATTCAAAATTCCAAAAAAAAATTATAAAATATAAAAAGTAAAAAAATATTTTCCTTTTCTTTTTAGTATAAGTAAAAGAAAAAAGAAAAAAAAAACCAAAAAAAAAATTTAGAAAAATCAAAAATATAAAAAATTGTCCTTTTAAAAAAAAGAAATAAAATAAACAAAGTTGGTAATCGAACACCAACAAATAATATCTTCTATTAAGATATTATCTTTTCAATTTACGGTGAACTTGCAATTGTTCCCAATTCGTAATCAAAGATTTAACACTTGCCATTTGTGTCTCTACCAAGTACGGCTCACCTTGAAAAGAAATTTTCAAGAGCTACCGTGAAGTAGTTGATTATTTGGTTTAAGTCTCTTTCGTGTAACCGTTAAAATTCATTGTCATAATAAATAAAAAGAAAAAAAATTAGTGTAAAGTTTTGCTTTTTAATTGTTAGTTTTTCTTTTTATGCGCACCATTGTAACTTCTTCTACTGTTCTTAAATAACTTGTCTCATCATCCCTTATTGTGGTGTATAACCCCGACTCTATATTTCTTTCTATGGCTTACTCTCATCGTCTCCTTTACTTTCTCTATTCGTTGATATCTCTTTAATTGGATTTATCTCTAATTTTGGAGTAAAATTATGAATCTTTCTATTCTCATTCACTTTCACTTCATGATGATCTCACTCCACTCTAAGTTGTGAGACCTATTTTAGATGCCTAGAAAGCCCTAACGATACCAATATTGTAACTTGTTCTCCTGTTTTTAAATAACTTGTCTCATCATCCCTTATTGTGGTGTATAACCCCGACTCTTTATTTCTTTCTATGGCTTACTCTCATCGTCTCCTGCACTTTCCTTATTCGTTGATATCTCTTTAGTTGGAGTTATCCTAATTTTAGAGTATAGTTATTAATCTATCTCTTCTCATTCACTTTATCTTCATGATGATCTCCCTCTACTCTAAGTTGTGAGACGTCTCATGTTAATATGCCTAGAATAGCCTAACAGATACCAACATTGTAACTTGTTCTCCTATTCTTAAAGAACTTGTCCAGCATCCGTATTGGGGTGTATAAAACCCTGACTCCTTTATTTCTTTCTTATGGCTTACTCTCATGTTCTCTTCAATTTTGCTATCTCTTTAATTGGATTTATCTCTAAATTTGGGAAGTAAAATTATTTAATTATCTCTTCTCTTTCACTTCTCTTCCGTGATGATCTCCTTTCATATAAGTTATGAGACCTATTTTATATGGCTAGAAATCCCTAAAACGATTCCAACATTTTTGTAATTGTTCTCCTGTTCTTAATAACTTGGTCTCATTATCCCGTATTGTGGTGTATAATATGACACAGTTAGTATATACTAATAATATTTATATTTCAACAAGAGAGCAATAAGAAAATCTATATATATAATATGAATAATATAGTATGTTTTTCGGAGAAGTTATGATTTCCCGGGTCGTTTTTCCTAACGATTTGCGAAATTGAATCCTCGCTTGATATTGGATATTGAATTTGAAATGGGTTCGAATGATTGATTCGGGTTTTTTCTATAACTACGAATTAAAAATCAAGCAGTTAAAAAACAATTAAAGCACTTAACAAATTGCGGATACAAATAAAAGAGACTTTAAAACAAATAAACTAAATTTAACCCCTAAAAATGTAAACTAAATTTCTAAACCTAAGATAGGACAAAATAAAATTTTAGGAAAAAGAAAAACATTTTTTTTTATTATTTTTGAATTTAATATGAATTAAAAACTAATTTAATCTAATTAAATCTTAAAAAAGAGCAAATTAAGTACTAAAAAGTGGGAAAAATAATTTTTAAGCTTAGAAAAGTCTAAAATATTATAAAAGTAAAGAAAACTATTTTTAACTATTTTTAAAATTAAAATCCTATTTTTAAAATTAAAAATTAATGCTCAAAAATGAAAATTAAAATCTAAAAGTGGTGAAAATGATTTTACTAAATGTAAACCTAAAGCTATTTTTTATAAAACTAAAAACTATTTTTTTGTATTTTTCTGAAACTTTTTTCTATTTTTTATGTATTTTCGAAATTAAGAACTTAAGAAAAATGATTAAAATTAAAATACTTAATAGAAAAATACGAAAAATTCAGGTAAAATCTATAACCTAACAAGGATCAATGGAAAAATAAGTAATCTTGCCCAGCTTATCAAATAAGCTGAGAAGTTAGCTTATTAGGCTACGGGTTATATAACAAGAAAGAAAATAAAATGAGTATTAGTATTAAATGTGGGGAAGAGATATTGGATGAGCTATTGAAACAAATGGTTAACACGTTGGGTCTATAAGAGGGAGGTCATAGGTTCGAGGCAGGCAAACCCCTTTTTGCTCTTTTTTTTTATTTTTTGACTTTTATGAAGAACTAAATATTAGGACTTAAAGAGTACACAAAATTAAGCAATTTTAATAAAGGGGACATAAGCTAAAATTAACTAATAAGCTCAAAAACAGCTTATCAAAAAGCTGTCACAGAAAGTGGGGTTTTGACTATGGTTTTACTAAAACAGCTCTAAAAAGCTCAAATTAAGCTCAATTTCAAAAGTAAAAGAAGATCCTAAAAGCTTATGATATGCTTATTCTAATTAAGAAAAGAGATTTGATCTTAAAACACATTAAGACTCCTAAAAATGATGATGAAAGAAGCAAAGTTAGGAATAAAGCAATAAGCTACAAAAAACTTAACAAGCTCAATTGCTCAAAAAGCTAATACAGCAAATGAGCTTTTGCAAACTTGACAAACTACTTATAAGATACTAATTTAAACAATAGAACCTACTACTACAAGCTAGAAATCAAATTCAAAAGCTATCAACTATTAACTACTGTTTTTGGGCTTTTAGTTTTCTTAGTTGAATTTTAAAAACAAATGTTCTACAGTAAATAAGCTTGGAAACTAAAAATAAGTCTTAATCTATTTTAAGCTATAACTAATCTAAATCCTACTCTAACCTTAGAAACTTAAACCTAGGATTACCTAGCTAAAAATTAAGCTAAAAGTGACAGTAGGAACTCCTTAGTTCTTACTTATGCACTTTGCACAAATGCAAAGTTATAGTGCATATTACCTAAGGGGTAACCCTGCACTAAGACACACTCCAATTGAGTCCAAAAAATACAATGCAAACAAAATCTAAGCCTTGGAGGGCTTAGAACAATTTTTTCACAAATGAAAATCATGAGAAATTCCCCTAGTGCAAGAACTCTTCAAATAAGCCATAACTTTTTATATTTTTTAAACTTAACTTATGAAAACTCATTCCCTATTGTTTTTAACTGAAATCAAAGCTGTCTCAAAAGGTATGAACAAAAACTTTTGACTTTTGATAGTCAATTTAGCTTAAACCAAACACCCCTTTACCATTTTGACAGAAATGGTTTTAAGCTTAATTTGCAAATCTAATTAACAAGCACTAACTACCAGATGATTTTTAGCTTATAACAAACCTAATTATCTCTAATTAACAACTAATTGAGCAATAATCTAAGATTTAAACTAATTTTTTACTATTTTTGGTTTTTTAAGACTTATATGACAAATTATATAAGAACAATGATCTAGACTAAGAAAATCAAAAACAGATGAACAACTAGGACTATTAAGCTAAATGATCCACAAATAAGCACTAATAAGCTAACTTAATAAGCAAATAAGCAGATCTAAGATATAAAGCAATAAGACAACTATCTAAGCTAAAAAACAAGGAAAATAAAGAGAGACTTACTTATTCCTCTAGCTAAACAAGAGGTCCTATTGAAAGGCAGCTACAAGCTCTCCTAGCTTATTAATAAGCTAGGAGTTAAGTCCATAGAGATCCTTCCAGGATTGATCTCTCTTCCAAATAAGCTCATGAATTCAAATCCAAAGGTAAATAAAACTTAAGCTGATTTATAGTGTTTAGGTAAAAGTTAGCTAAGTTGAGCTCTATTTCAGCTTATAGACTGAAATAGCTTATTATGAGCTTATTAGCTTATTGAGATAATTACTATTTTAGAGAGCTTATGAATTAAAAGAGACTAAGAAGATTAAAAGCAAATATTATCTTTGATTAACTAAAAAACTCTTGATTACATTATATAAAAGACACTTACAACTGATTTAAAGAAAATTACAATAAAAAACTACACTAGGTGAAAAATGCTAGAAAAGAAAAAAGACGACCTTCTGTGTGTGATGAGAGGGTCTATTTATAGTCCAAAGCTGAACATTCTAGGCCTTTGCTTGCAGTGTCCCCGGGTAGATCCCTCAGTTTCGGCGGGAGTCGGTGAACGAGTACCTAACCTTACCATCTTATAACTCCTGATAATTATAATTACCAGGGTCGGTCTTAGGTATTTCCACAATTTCCATCATATACCATTCGCTCCCCCTTAATATGTGCATCGATATTCAAAAAGGTTTTAGCACATACGAGAGCCTACACTATGAGTTTAAAAGATCACATTATATATCAGATTTTCATAATAATATCACATTTTCCTCCCCCGAGCAAAAAATTTCAAATCCGTTGATATTTTGGGTCTCAAATTGATGTTTAAGTTAAAAAAATTATGGGAGAAAGTGTTTCAGGTTATAAATAATCCGATAGAATCATATAGTTACTTAATATACAAGCCTAAGTTTACAGTATTTATACTACATAACAATGTTCAGATTACAACAACATAAAGATATACTACCCACCTCATTCGGTTCTCTTCGTAACCGTATCCCTTCTCGAATCCGTCCACCAACAAAGCTCTCCATATTCCGGAAGATACGACTTGTCTTAGCCGTTTCCTAGGATAGTGAACAGACTCCTAGCCTCTGACAACAGGTCTTTCTTCCTCCAAAATCTTGTATTCATCCCTGGATTTTGTCCTGTTACTCTGAACTCTTTGACTCTATCCCAACGCTTCATCCGATCTGTTGTAGAGTAACCCATCACTAGAACTTGTAGATCTCATTGAAACACATAATCATTTTGCACCCCGTATAGTCTCTGAATGTAACTGCCCTTGAGAGTCTATGACTGTGTATTCATGCTTGAACTCAAATCCAGTGGCATCCCATCGAGGTTTGGTGAGATTTAACTGCGTCTGGTAACTCTCAATCCCCAACTAAAAGTCTTTGATCTATAAAGAGAAAACCAAGAAGATACACGATGCTAAAATCAAAAACCGCGTTTTTAACGTTGGTGATCGTGTTCTCCTCTTCAACTCTAGACTAAAGATTTTTTCCGTGCAAATTAAAAACCCGTTTGATGGACCATTCATAATTATCTAAAGTTTTTCCTTAAGGGCACCGACGAGTTATCTCAGAACAAATCCGGCCCAACTTTAAAGTGAATGTCTCGTATCAAACATTACTTGTGAGGGAACATACTAACCGAGGTTGTCCCCAGATCTCCACACGTTCCTCCCCATAAGGACCAATAAATTCGGGGACGGGTCAAGCGTTCGTACACTAACAAGCCGCTTCGTGGAGCATCCCATAGCTTATCCATAGTATGTAATAAATAAGTGTATTTGTGTGTGAAGGCTTTTCATTTTCCATCAACCGTGTTTTGTCCATGTTTTTGTGTGCATTGTATTTGTAGGTCCAGATTTCTCGGATTGTGAAGACCTCATGCTGCAGTATATCTACAAGAGTTTCACATCCTCAGAGCTTCATTTTGGGAATTCAGTAACCAAATCGTTAATCGACTAAACGTTTTATCTTTTAGCCCACTTCATAAACGGCCTAGAATTACGTAGGAACCGCCTTTGAAACATCGAGGACGATGTTTAGTTCTAGAATGGGGGGGGGGGAAGATCCAAAAAATCTTCGATTTGATTTTTGCCTGCAGTCGTTGTTATCACGTAATCCCGTTTTACCACCAAATTTTTGCAAAAATACCAAAAAAATGAAAAAAAAAAAATTTAAAAATTTTCAAAAATAAAATAAGTGTTTTGTCACAGTTCTGACTTTCCTAATGGGTAGAATGAAAATAATTTTTGACTCGATCGGAGAGACGTGTGAGCCCTACTAGTTCCACTCACCTCACCAAAAACAATACTCTGGTAGGCTAACTTTTCACAATTCGATTGCTTCGAATTTTAATAATGTGAAGAACAAGAAGTGATAGAGTTAAATATAAGTTTATGTGCCAAGCAAGATTCTTCTAAAACTTATATGAGTAACTTGTGTCTTTTTCTCCCATTAGCTTCTAATCCACCTAATCATACGTACTCAATTCAGTTCAACTAAGTCAATCGATGTTTTTAGAAAAAGCTTCAAATTTGTACCCTGATTCTTTAAAGCGAGATTTTTCTTAATAATTCGAAAGTTAAAATGCCAAAGAAGCATGAATGAAGTATGAATGCAAAAACGCATGAATATTGAAATTTTGCCAATGAAGCATACAATTGATTATATGGAACAAGTAAAAGATGTGTCGTGATATCCCACTCCTCCGTAACTCGACAGAGGTGTGGGGAGTCAAACTAAGACGATCTATTACTTCAAAGGGATTTGTGTGTGTTGTGATATCTCACCGAAAGGAACGAGGTCTATAGTGAGGGTTCAAACTAAGACACAATCCTAGACATATAGAAGATAAGTGTTGTTGTGATTCCGCTACACTAGCAACGGGTGGGTTTTCAAAAACTAAAGACATCGTTCTTGGTTTTGTGATATCCACTAGGGATCGAGGCCTAGGTAGGTGTTCAAAACAAAGCAACCAATCCTAGCTTTAAAGGAACTTATGAGTATAATGATGAAGATGTGCAAAGTTCTACATTCAAATCTCGTTCTTGAAAATCAAGATTACAAGTCCTGATAAGTTGTTGCGTTTGAGTCATGATTCATCGTGAATCACGACTATGGAAATAAGTTGATCTATGGTTTGAGTTAAATGAGTACACACATATAAACCCATATAATTCATGTTGGGTAAAGTTAAAAGTCACAAGTCATAAGTATGATGCTTAGCATTTTAAGACATATATTGACAAATGATCTTGTTTAATTGCTTGGTTTGGATAAAGTGAAAAATCGGACGATGATTTAATCCGTCAGGAACAATCCGTAATTATTCAAGGTCGTTTTCTCATTCTATGATCCCGAATTTGTTATAATAAAGGAAAGTCAAACAGGTAAGTACGAGAAGAGAAAAAGTAAAATCCAAAAAATATTAGGATAGATTAGATGTACAAACAAAAGAATGTGAAAACGGACCTTTCTAAGCTTTTATCTTTAATTTCCCTTGACAAACACTTGCTACCTTTTTTCAAGTTAGTAGTCGAGGGAGATTAGATTCTTAGTTTTCCGTAATCTTACTTCAATAGCATTGCGTGAGGACACGCAATACCTTAAGTATGGTGGATTTTGGTATTGCTTAATCACACATACCTTTTAACCTTTAAAAACAAGCTAAAAATAACCAAAAGACGGACTTAAAATGCAAATATATATGCCTTGTTTTGCGAATTGTATTGTGCAGAACAGATAACCAAGAAAAAACGAAACACAAAGCCAAAACGACAAAACTGGACTCGGAATGGGAAAAGACTGTGTAAAGACAAAGCCAAAACAAAGCCGAAAATCAATCAAGTCCCCAAAATAGTCAACTGGTCGAAGTCAAAGTTCAACACAACAAGGGGTTTTTTTTTTTTATCCCAACCCCGGACCCGGGCCAAATCAAAGAAATATAGTTTTAGGGGCTCGAAATTGCAAACCCTAAACTTATGTATAAAGAAGAACAGAGGAAAAGAAAAGATAAGGTCTAATTTTTGAATTCACTCAAATTGTAACAAGTTGGGGGCAAAACTGCAACCCGCTAACTTGTACACCAAAGGGTAACGATTGGATGCAAAGAGTTGTATAACTCTTGGGACTTGTTTTTGGCCAAGTCCACCCGAAAATTATTTAACCTAAAGACCAAATTGTTTCAAAGCCACAAGTATCCTAGAGGGACCACTTTTGCCAAACTCTCAAACATGTACCCTGTTATAACTCCAACTTCTTTTCCCGCTCGTTTTTCCCTCTCAAACACACTCACGGGTTGTTTTACCCGTTTTTACCCCATGAACCTTCACCCCCACCTTGGATATTCATTTTCCCCCGAACCTCCACACCTTTTCCCAGCAACAAAGGTGCCAACTGGCAAATCCCACATCCCCCAAACCCTTTCGACGGCTTAGAATAGGAATTTTAAAGATAGAAGGGCTAAGATATTAAGCTTTTAAACCTCTCACACAACAAACACACCTGTGTTTGTGTGTCTACAAACAAGCACAACAAAGAGAAAGAAGAAAGAAGACCTAGTTATAGTTTTCGGCTATAAATAGCCTTGTAAGACCAATTGTCAAATGTGCAAGTTTAATTCCAAGTTTTTTAAACAAAGTTTTTAATTAAGTTTTATGGTCGTTTTTAATTATAGTTTAAAGTGTTTTTAAAGTTTAATGTCTTTTAATGCATTTGTAATTCTCAAAAAATTTTAATGAATAATTAAGCGACTTTGACTCCATAAGCTCTCAATAAGCTCATTAGAGCTTATTCTTTCTAATAAGCTCTAATTCAGCCTAAACTTTGTTATAAGCTCTTTTTATATTTATTATAAATTTTGAGTTCATCATAAAAGTTCTCTTTGGTGTGATTTTGGAAGCATTTGGAGAAATAAGCTCATATAAGCTTATTGAGCTTATTGCTCAGGGAATAGAGGCAAGGGCCATTAGGACAGGTTTCTTAGGCCACTCACTCAGAAAGAGTGGCCTTGGTTCTGAGACAACAAAAATCAAAGGTTTTCATTTTCAAAAATATGCATTCTAGCTTAAATTCAAGCTTAAGTCACTACTTATTTGCATACAACTTTGTTAACCTGTTAGTTTAGGCTTATTATTAGATGATTTTAAGTCTTTTAGTGGCATGATCTTGTGTTATACATCTTATCTCTCAAATTCTGTCATAATAGAGTAATAAGCTTAGCTGAGAAACCAGCTTAATTTCCTTAATAGCTAAGAAATTTTTAGTTTAAAATAGCTTAAATAGGTTAAAATAAGTAGAAGTAGATAAAAGGTTTTTTAAGTTTTAGCTTAAAAATGAATTTTAATCCCACTTTGGTTTGACAGTTTTGAGAAAAAAGGTGTGGTATGGCACAAGACAAACGGTCAAAAAGGGTTTTGGGGCATGGGTTTTATGGTTACTTGGTCAATTTAAGCCACAAAGTTTTTTAAAGTCAATCTGACAGCTGTTTTTAAAACTTTTTTGTGTTGAAAAATGTTTCCTAGGTTATCTAAAACCTCTTTTTAAACTGTTGAGTATTTTTAAGAAACCCACAAGTGCTTATTGAACCTAGCACTTGTGGTTTGAGTTGTACATCCAAAAAGAGTGATGATTTGTAGTGTTAAAAGAGGGCTGTTCACAAGCCGCTTAGTCCTTTTGACTTTGTGAGCTCAATTTAACCCAAAAATTTCTGTCACATAGTTGTAAAAAGCCAAAAGACACTTTAAGAACAGCTAAAAATAAGCAATAAAAAAATGCTTTTCCAAAGCTAAAATTGGTGCACAAAGCCCATTGTGCCATAGCACACAATATGTTGGGCCTTATTGTACTTTAGAGCTTATTTGAACACTTAAAATAATCTGTCAAATAAGCCTAGAGGAGCCTTGCCTTAAAGCACCCCTGGTGCAAAGTGGGAACTTTATGGCTCAATGTGTACACAGCCAATAAGCCAACTCAAGCCCAATATTGCTTATTTTACAAGCTTATAAGCCTAGTAATAAAGTCCTCAAAGTCTCAGTCACCCTTGACAAGCTTTAAGTTTGTATGCTTATTTACATAAGCCCAAATTTGCCTCTTTGGCTTGTTATTCAGTTTAACTTAGGCATAATGATTGCTTAATTTTATGATTTTAGCTATTGAGCTTATCCCATTAAGCTCAAATGTGTCTTAGTAGCTTTAGGTAAGTTTGCTAGTTTAGTTTGCTATTCCCTTTTCTCTAGCTTATTTGGCCTATCATTAAGCATTTTTAGACCTCTTTTAGCTTAATTATAAGCTTTTCTTGCATAATAGCTTCCCACAGCTTATTAGGCCTTAAGCCTTTAGACTTTTTTAGCTTATTTAAGTTATATAATTACCCTTTTGCTTATTTTAACCTTAGGCTTAGTTTATTAGAACCATAAGTATCAAAAAGACTTAGTTTTTTTTTTTTTTTTTAGCTTTTAAAGCTTCTTAAGCTGCTGTCACCTTTAAGCTTATTTTTATACTTATTCTGTTGACCAAATCAAAAGTGTCTTTGTTAAAAATTGTTAATTATAAGCTGTTCTTTAACTCTCATGTTTTGAGTTTTTTGCTAAAAATCCCCACTTCTTAATAGCCAAAAAAATAAATCCATGTCGTAGGTTTGTTTTTGTCCCACTTTTTTCATATGTAGGGTTACCCTTTACCTATATGTAAATATAATAAATTTTGCCGCCTACCTTAGTATAGATTCTTACAATTTCTTACCAGAGTTTTTAAAAAAGAAAAGAAAGGAGAGATACTTGGGTCCAGGGTGAGCAAAGACTCAAAACCCGGGACCAAGCAAGTAAAAAAACATCCCCTTTACACACACACAGCTTAACCACTGGCGCCCTTGGGTCTATTCGTTAAAGACCCAAGGCCACTTGGTTATATATCAACATTTTGTGTATTATAAGCCTAATAAGCTGTCAAGCTTATTTTCGGGCTTATTACATAAGCTGTGTTGTGTTGGTTATTTTTCGTAGGACTCTCATAAAGCCTAGTATTTTTAGAAAATTTTTCAGAATTTTTTGTAAACGTTTAGTATTTTTTATAATTTAGTTTAGTTAAAAGTTTATTTAATTCATAATAAATATAAAAATTATCAAAAAAATATTTTGCTTTTTTAGAAAATTTTCTTTTATCATCTAGTTTGTAGGAAAAATATAAAATTTTTCGTAGGGTCATTTTTATAACATTTCATCTATTTTAAGACGGGTCCGGGAACGGGTATTTGTTTTGACTCTTTTTTTGTCAAACGAACTCCGTTTTTTCGGTCTAGTCTTTTCATGTCTTCGTTATTGACCCTAGAGTCTGTTTAGAAGTGAAAAAATTTCGTATGGTTATTTTTAAAAAGATTTTAGGTTTTCCCTTTTTGTAACGGATTCGGGGTCACGTTTTCTAGTTTTAATTTCGTAAATCTAGGTTTTTCTTAAACGGTTTAGTCCGTTATTATCTAATTGACCTTTCACTTCCCAAACCAATTCCTCCCTTCAAACTCCAAATCTTCGATCGATCGATATTACCCTTCCTAAGAGCCTCGTTGGGGATTTACCCGACCCGGGAAAGCTCTATACTACTTCTCAGGTATCATTGATTCAGCTTTTGGAACTATCTTACTATATATTTGATTTTTATTATATTATATATATTTAAAGGTGAAAGTTAGAGCGGATCACTTTATCTTAACATTTCTTTTTCATTCTTCAACCCCTTCGGTGCTTACCGAAACTTCATTACTAGTACCTTGTTGGGTATGTTCTAGTACTAGCTCAATCTCAGTCCGCATTATTCCCTTATTCTCATATTACTCCTTTTGTAATCATACATAAGGACTTCTACACTAACTAGTGGGTTGTCCCTGGGTAGATCCCTCCGGTTCTGGCGGGATCGTGGGAACGAGTACCTAACCTTACCATCCTTATAACTCCTGATAAGTTAATTACAGGGTCGGTCTTAGGTATTTCCACGATAGCCATCATATACCATTCGCTCCCCCTTAATATGTGCAATCGATATCGAAAAGGTTTTAGCACAAATGGAGGAGCCTAACACTTGAGTATAAAAAGATCACATTTATATCAATTTTCATAATTAAATCACATTTTCTCACCCGAGCAAAAAATCAAATCCGTGAGATTTTTGGGTCTCAATTGAATTTAAGTATAAAAAAATTTGGGAGAAAGTGTGACAGGTTTATATAATCCGAATATGAAACATATAGTTACTTAATATATAACCTAAGTTACAGTTTTTAGGTCTCTACATAACAATGTACATATTAAACAACATATACGGATAGACTAACTACCACCTCCATTCGGTTCTCTTCATAAACCGTAGCGCCTTCTCGAATCCTCCGACCAACAAAGCTCTCCAGATTCCGGAAGATACGTCGTGTCTTTAGCCGTTTCTGGATAGTGAACATGAGCTCCTTGCCTCTGACAACGTCTTTCTTCATCCAAAATCTTGTATTCATCCCTGGATTTGTCCTGTTGACTCTGAACTCTTTGACTCGGTAGTCCAACGCTTCATCGATCTGTTGTAGAGTACCATCACTGAACTTGTAGATCTCATTGAACCTCATAGATCCATTTGCACCCCGTTATCAGTCACTGAATGTAACTACTGCCCTTGGAGAGCTATGAACTGTGTAATCATGCTTGAACTCAAATCTTGATGGCATCCCATCGAGGTATGGTGAGATTTAACGCGTCTGAACTCTCAATGCCCCAACAAAAAGTCCACCTCTTCTAACCGTTGTCGGATAACAAGTTTTTCGTCAAGTCCTAGAATAGGTTGACACGCATAGTCTGAGAACCTTTTGTCATCAGGAGAAAGATGGTTCAAGTGACCTTGAAGATTTAACAAGTACAGATCTTCAAAGTCACTAGGGTACATATATTTGAAATCCCTTTCCGCGATGACATATTCTTTGAGATCAGCTCGACGAAGGATGATCTTCTTCATGTAATTGTACCCATACATTGAGAAGACTTCGATTCGGACGACACTTAAGATATGCATGTGAGTTCGGAGAACGGCTCTGCGGTCTCCTTCAGAAGAGAATTAGTCAATTAAATCGTTGTCTTTGAAACCGACCATTTAGAGATATTCCATGACATCGTAGCGATGTCATACTTGGCACTCACTCTTACAAAATCCAAACTGATCAGGTACCAGTTGCTCTAAGCCGACATCTGGATAGAAAGCCGCCTTCATCTTTGAGATAGACAAGGCTGGTCTGCCAATCTTGCGACCGTATCGAAGATACTCCAGATCTTTGTTGAAGAAGAAGTCAGATTGGATGGTAATATGACCTGGTTCACCACCAAGTGAAGTGGCTTGCTAACATTGATACTTTAGAATTACATCATCCCACTTTATACGTGAGAAGCTTTGGCATTCTTCCCATCTGGAAACTAGGAGATGACTACATCAGGAGGAAAGACATTGACAACCATATGCAGCCTTCCAAGTTCTTTAGGAGTGAGTTCAGAGATTTCATTGTCGTTTACAATACCAATGCCATAAATGGTCGGCGATATCACCGTCTGAAAGCAGGTAATTGAGTATTCTCGTGGTGGAAGGTAACATATGTAGATCTTCAGAGTAGAGGCCCAGTTGTTAGTTGGTATAGGCAAATCAAATGACGGTATGGTCCAGGCAGGTTCCGGAGTAGCAGGTCGATCTTCAGTGAGAGGTTTCCACCAACTTAAGTTGACTGTAGGAATATGATCACGTCCTACCTCTTCACCACTAGAATATGCTTGTTCATCTACAGTGGTTTCATCATCCATATAAAGATCATCAGGAATCCATTTGTAATTTGAAGGCTTAAAAATCCCGGGTGTCCAGGTCGTTGTCCAAGAGCAGAGTATTACAAGCAAAAGCAGCTGTCTTGAGGAACTTTGGCGCGATCTTGTTACTGCCTCTCTGATGAGTCGATGAGACAAGGGGTGGAAAGGAGGACTTGAGCAGAAATTGATGCTCCGTTTGTGGTCAGAAAGCCCCTGAAGCGCCTTGAACTGGTGGAGGAGGAGGTGGTGGTGAAGGAGCACCCAGAGGAGTCCTTTGGAAGAATCTTGCTTACTTTTCTTCTTAGTTTCCCCCCCTCCCCTCCCCCGTGAGCCTTATCAACATCATAGTCCTCACATTCATCAAACCGAAAAAAAACTGGATGGAGTCCTCATGCTTCATATGCTACCGGTGTCAGCATGTCCCGTGTGTCCTAGTTCTCCTCCAATATGCGTTGAGCAAATTTACCTTCATGTCAGACGGGAGGGGGGTGGTAGAATCTCTTTGAAAGCGACACGAAGAGGAGCTCTCATATGATGCTTTAACTAATGCTAAAAACCACACCATCCTAACTGATTCATTAATCTTTCGGTCAATTTCTTGTGAATCAATAAACTCCACCGTCTGCTCTTTGATCATTTTGGGTAAGTCCATAGTTTCCAACTTATTGATCCTGCTCCCCTGCTTGCCTAAACGTGCTTCCAGAGCTTGATTTTCTTCCACTAAGATTCGCAATAAAGCTCTCAAGATTCACCCATACCTCTTGATGATGATGGGATCTGACGGATCTTGTTTGGTTGAGGTGGTATGGAAGAGTTTATTGTTGTTATTAGGTTGTGTTGTGGTGGTTTGTAATTGTGGCCCTTAATAACATGGGAGAAAATCGGGTCTAGGCACGGGACCGATCACCAGTGACGTCATAAGGAGTGATACAAGGTGTCTTGCTAAGAAGTCAGTGACGACACCATTGATTCAGCCATAGAGGTCTAGTGTTCGTTTTCTCATTATTCGACTTCCCGACTGTTTATTATCAATGAATTTATCGGTGTTTCCATAGCTGAAGTCCTATGCAGAGTGGTTGGAGAGAAGGACAACGACACCAGTAAGCTACGTGTTTCTTCTGGAATCATCTGTTCATCAACTGTCAGCTTGAGATTCTCTTGAACTTCAGGGTATGCAGTGGCTATGAATCCTTCATCCATATGCTCAGGTTGTGGTTGACTGGAGGCATCAGTGATCTCAACATCCATGAAAGAAGATTTGAGCCCGAGGTTTCAAGGTTTGGTCCAGACGAGAATAACTAAGGAGTTGGTAAAGGTTAAGATTCAGCAACATCATTAGGGTTGGTCGCCTGGCCTTGCATCAGTTACCAGGGTCTGGTCCAAGCCTGCCTTCGCTTGAGCCCCACTTTTTCTAACCACTGAAGTCATTTCTTCATCAGACTCCGTGCACTAGCCAGATAATCCAAGTTTATCATAAAGGGAGAAGAACTCTTCATGAACCCGAGTTCAGATGGTACGGAAGAACGTATCTGAAAAATACTGTTCACCGACTCTTTTTCTTAGGAGTCTGAAGGTGTAAAAACTTGAGCCAACTTGTTCTTTCACCTACTTTCTCTTCCCTTTCCCCCACCAAACTCTGGCATGTGTTGAAGTTTCCACAGTATCATTTCCCGAATACCACAAGGGGGAAGAGGACCCTTTGAGTTGGGTAAACATCCGTTATGCTCTCTTCTAGAACCTTTTGCAATATCGCCTCCTCTGTGTCTTCAAGCCTGGGTTTAGCAGCAGGAACCCCTTCGTCAACGAACTCATCTACCAACTGCTTAGAACTCTTAACAGTTCTCTTCTTAACCCCTTTCCCCGCCTTAGCACGTTTGGCTAGGGGTGGGGCCTCAGACGACTCTGACACCGCATGCGCTTCTACTCCTGAGTTTGGGCCGTTCCTGGCTTTAGGCTTATGGGCTATAGTTTAGAATGGTTCTTGCTTGGTTGCCTTCGGTTTTTTCTTGTTTGGTAGCTTAGATGGGCTTTGTGCAGGAGATTCAGGAACACCATCACTTCTTCACAACCGCGAGATTCTTGATGCTTTGCAACTTTTTCCAGATAAGCATCGTAATAGTCTGATCCTCGAATGATGTCATTGACGAGTTCATTCGGTATAGTCATCCCAAAGACTTCCCGTTTGGTCCCCTTAGCACTAAACTTGAGATTACCTAGTACAAGTTCCTCTGTAGGCAAGTGGAGTGGAGACTTGCGCGTTCTTGGGGGTGGAAGTTGGCACCGTTGCAGGTGAAATATGATCAACTATTTATTGTGAATCGATAACTAGAGATAAGGATAAGAGTTACTTTCTTCCTTCCCCAGAGTATGTTGTGCCAAAATTCCTTTGTCTTCTTGTGAAAGTGTGGATGGATTGAGTAAGATTCATGCCCCACATCCTTTCAGCATAGTCGATGTGAGCTCGATTGACAACACCCCAAAGGATTTTGTAAGCACTAATGCCTTGCCTTAGTTGCAAATTCCAGAAGTCTTTCCCGTAAGGCACAGATTGATAATGGTTGTGAGTGCCCTCCACGGTTGGAACATGTCATTAGTGGTGACATTAGACAAGTGTATGACTTCCTTTGGATACCCCAACTTATTGACAAATTCAACAAGGCATATCAGGAGTTGGAGGAGGAGAAAGGCCGTTGTTGTCGACTGGTGTGATCTGAAAGAGTCTCTGAGTGTTGTCTTAGTGAGAATCAAACCATGTCTCGTACCAGTTGTCCCTTATAGCTCCCGGCTTTACTGTCAAAGCAAATAGTATCCCAGAATTGTTGAATATAGATAGCCGGTATTGTTGATGAAGCTGTAAAAGCTCTGAAGAAATTTGTTTGCTTGAGAATATCCACAACAATCTTGTAGATTAGGCTGGGTTGAGATTTTTCTTCATTCAGATAGCATTGCATTTTCGCCAATTGGGCACCCAACAATGCGTGCATGAATCTGTTTCATCAGTAAATGAACAGTGGTGCCATTGCGGGTGCATGTTCAGCATCAGCCATTGATTCTGCACAGTTACAATCACAGAAGAACGACCATGCAGAGAAGGATTGTTAGATGTGAGCAGATGCTCGAAAGTTAAGCACATATGCACACGATCCAAGAGAAGGACTCTAAGATCATGCTATAGTGTATTAAATCAATGAGTTTGGTCAACTCATTAATCAACGATGTTAAAATCATCAAAGAGAGGACAAGACACACCGATTTAATCACAAGATTCAATGGCAGTTTACAATCAATGCAAGACAAAACGCAGTGAACACTTTTACAATAGCAAAATGCAAGATTTAAATCAAGCAAGTAGCAATCACACCAAAACGCAATGGACAAGCAACACTTAGAAACTCAAAACGCAATGAATGATTTATAAGCTAATATCAAAACGCAGCCATTTAAAAACGCAATTAGCTAGATTTGCAAAACGCAGCCAAAATCAAAACGCAACACTCAAAACACAGCCATCAAAACGCAAGAGATATAATATTCAAAAATAGTCAAAACGCAACCATTTAATTTTTTTTCGAAATGGGGGCTTTACTATTTTAGAATAATTTAAATTTTCTTCCAAACCAAAACCAATGATTAGCGTTTTGAACCTTTTAGGCATCATATAATTACAAAACGCAACAGAAAACCAGTGCAAGCAAAACGCAACCACATATAATACCATCAAAACGTAATCATGACAGGAATACCAAAACGCAATCAAGAATCAAATCTTCAAAACGCAGTCACGATCTAATCCTCAAAACACAACCAAAAAATTTCTAAGCCAAAACGGAACATGAATACGAACTCAAAATGCAATCAAGAACCATTATCAAAACGCAACATAAACCTCTTATAACGCAGATTCAACCTTTCATTTTAATGCATCTATTACTTAATCTATTCATTACATCTAATCCATTATATAATCTAATGATATCCCAACTATCAAAACAAAGTTTGAAACACTAACCAAGATTTTGATGATGCGAGAGCACGAAATTCCTAATGACACACAAATTAATGCAATTTAGGTTAAGATATTATGGATAATTCATGTAGGAGTGATGTACAAAATGGAATGAATGATACCTAGGCACGAAAAACACACAAACTATAAGGATTCTAGTTGAAAACTCACCGAGGAGAGATGAAAGGTTTAGAGAAAGGTTTGACCAAGATTTTGATTTTTGCCAAGTTCAAACGCATTACAGCCCTTTTTAAACCTATATGATCTTTCAATATTTTGGCAGAAAAGGTGCCCTCTCTTTCACTTACTCATATCAATTTGATATACCAAACATGATTAACTAATTGGCTAAATAACTTGCAAAAAAGACATAGTATGGCCCTATCATGTATAATAAGACAAAGAACAGTTAGCAAATAGCATTTAAGGACCCTATACTTGGCATATAATTGACACATTTAGAGAGGCCTTTTTGAGTTAACACAAGTTTTAACTCTCCCCCTTAAGCCATAATCCCGATAGCAACTCAAACTTTGTTCTCATTTATGTATACAATATGTGTCAAATGTCTGTTAAACGACGATAAAATATAATAATATAAATTTTGAAAACCACTCTCCCCCTCAATCAATGACCCGTTTTCTAGTTAAAGAGTTGTGGTCGTTGATTGAGTGTCAAAGTTTATAAAAAATACAAGTCCAATTGATTTTCAAAAGACAACATTAAACCACCACGTGAAATCCAAATAATTTTCTGAAGAATCATAGACGGAAAATTATAAGGATAAAAGAAGACTTCTCTTCTTAATCAAGAAACTAATCACTGAGCGTTTACATTAGATCAGAGTTGCAAGGATATAAAGTAATCCATGCTCGGGAGAACTTAATCACCCGTTGTTAGGAACAGCCGTCTTTTTGGCGACGTGCTTTCCTTATTTTGAAAAGCGGGTTGCAGTCTGAAATAACTACAAGCCATAAAGACATGTTTTGAAAGGTTTAAACTTCTGTTCGAGCTTCATTTAAAGACCCGTGTCATTATGAATTGCATTTCAGACTGTAAAAGTTATCGATAAACGAAGACATGAGTTAATGAAAACTATTTTTGCATTTTCCTATTTTCTGATTTTATGATTTTTGATGTGTTTTAAATATTTTTCTATTATTACTTTTGGGTTAAGTAAGAACATATTTACAATAGGATAATTGAAGGCCAATCGGTACTCATCCTGAACATCCTGAAGACTTTTGAGAGGGTGTCTCCCGCTTCATACACTTCATGCAAGCCTTGGAGAATGAATTCTAATCGTTCTCTGGCAGCGCCTTAGTGAATATATCCTGCCGAGTTGCACCTGCTGATCCTCACGAAATAGCAACTCAACCACTCTTTTTTTCCACTACTTGTTCTCTATTAAATGATGTCGATGTCGAAGTGATTTTACCCAATCTGATAATCACCATAACCCAATATCTTTGCCACGTGATCATTTCCGAATTTAATTGTACCCAAAAACTTATTGACAAAAGTGGTGAGCTGAGAGCGATCTCCGGTCATATGCTTGGAGCAGCAGGAGTCCAAATACTAGAGAACAATTTAGACGACCTGCATTCATTAAGAGAGGAAGATGGAACATTGGAAACTTTGGATCCCTGAGATTGACTGGGTTCCTTTTTGTTAGCAGATACAGATTTGGGAACCTTAGATTTGCTATCAGGAACATTAGTTTTAGATTTCCTAGGTTTCCTTGAGTAAACCAATGTTACAACAGGCTTAGGTGTTTCATTTTCTAGGGCAGTTGGTTTCCTAAGGGGAACTTCAGTAGTTGTGGTAATCCTAGTTAAAGGGCACGCGTTTCCTACTATAGTGAAGGTTCGTCCAGTAGGTCTCCAGATGTATCCAATTTTTGTAAACACCTTTCCTGTTGGTTTCCAAACTTTCTTCTTTGAATTTTTCTTAACAGATTTAGATTTATTACGAGCATTCACATTATTGATAAAATCAAGAACACACAAATCATGATTAGCAGAAAGCATGCAACCATTACACTTAACACATTTTAGTTCAGAATTCGCATTAAGCCTAGAATGCTGCACATGAGCAGTTCCTTTAGATTCAACAACACAATCTTTATTTTTCAAACTAGATTTAACTTTCCAAGGGCGGGCTTCTACTTTATTCTTCTACGTACTACTTGGTGTTTGCCGAATCTTATCTTTCTTTGTATTGCCTGAAGGCTGTGATCCGTTAGCACTAGTAGACGATTTTACTCCTGTAGAAGACGACATAGGTTTGTTAGAAACTAGGTTTGATGTAGAGGTTGTTTTTGTGACTGTGTTTCCTAAGGATGTGACGGGCTTAGTAAATTTAACGTTTTTTCCTTGTTCTTTGGGGTCACGGCCACTAATTTTTCATCAGCATTGTTGATACTAGGTCAGGTGTTAATGATGTTTGTAAGCAACTCCTGTACTAGTTTAGCATACCTACAGGCTGATTCTAAGGATTGATCTAGTGGATATTTTGATTTAACATGTTCAACTAGATCCCTAAGAATGATAGGTTTTTCTGGAGTGTGCTTAATATAGGCAGAGTGATCTGTCTGTTTATTCAACAATTTAGGGGTTATTGGTTCCACATCAATCTTAAGCATTTCTTGATCACTGGGGTGTTTTGTAACATCCTTATCAACTATAGCTTTTCCTTTAAGTTTCCTTAAATCATCCTCAAGAGCTGTAATTACCAAAACTTTTTCCTGAAGACTAGCATTTAAATCAAAAATTTCCACAGACTTTAGATTGACTTGATTAATTAAATCATCACAATGTTCTTTTGATCGAATACGTGCTGGTTTAATCGAGTCATAAAGTTGTTTATAGGTCTGTTTCAAATGCTCATTCTCAGCAATAAGCTTTGTCACCCTATGATCCAATTCAATGTTAATTGTTTCAATCTCCTCTAATTCCTGTTTAATCTTATCCTCATTCTTTATCCCACTTAGAACTTTAATTCTCTCTTTCAACTTCTTTATGACCGTGTCTTTCTCTTGGGACTGAGCTTTCAATTCATTTAATTCAAACAATTGATCAAAACTTGGAGCACTTTGATTTGAAACAGGATTGTCCCTTTGAAAAATTTCCTGATTAAGTTGAGAATCAACTTCTAAAGAGATGCAATGTTTTTCAAGAGTGGTGAAACTTTTGAACAGTTTATCATAAATCTCTTTTTCAATGAAATCCGTTTGAAGCTCAGTCTCAAGTTGGAGACACTTTTCACATTCATGCACATTCACAGAAGCATTATTCACAGACGAATTCACAATTATGTTCACAATATCTTTGCTCAACACTTGTTCCAAGAGTCGTTCATTTTCGTTCAAAACTTGATTCATTTTAACTTCAAATGTTTTGGACTCTAAACGATGTTGTTCCACAGCCTGTTCCATTTGATGAAAGACATTTTGGACTTCCAGAAAGTTCATAAACAAAATAATGATTAATTTGTATAAATAAGTCCTTCAGAGCGTCAAAAATGAATTAATCATCCCTAAAACAGAGCTTTTTATATCGAACCCCCATGAAGCCCTCAGTGATGGAAGTGGGGTGTGGTTATTTCTTGATAACCACGTCAAAACCAGCAAGATGGTATTAAAGTTTTCTTTAAACTCGTATTAACCATGCATACTAAAGATGTTCTTTTGGGAATCTCAATCTTGGTGGGTCTACTAGAAAAGTGGGTTTCCACAATAATTCAGTTGTGGAACAAATCGTGTTTTAAAAATATTCGTGAGAAAGTTGATTAAGACAGCATAATGCGACGGTTGTAGAATTAACTTTCTTTTCTAACATCATAGATCCTTGTTTGTTTAAAAGCATTTTGAACGACTCTCCTTCACAAGTATATAAGGTCTCCTTCTGAGTCAAAATCACAATATGATTAGTTATTTCTCAATAATAACACCAACATAATAGCTTTGGTTCCAACTGCTAACTTTCTTCAAATAGAAATGATTTGAAAACCTAGAGCTTGTTTTTAGTGTATTATCATAGAATACGGTGGTTTCGTCAACATGTGAAACAGTTTTTGTGCGGATTATGATCTCTTTAAAAACAATATTATCTGCTTTTTGATCCTTCTTTTCTACGTGATTCCCTATCAATGTTTCAAGATCTTCTTTCTTAAAAAATATATTTCAGAAGTGTAACCGTTCTCATTAAAGATTTCCTTTTCTTAAATGTTCTGAAAGAGTTTGTTTAAGAAGATCAATCTCTACAGACTGTGCACATGAATCTAAAACATTGTCATTATTCTTTAAATCAACATTTTGTCCTTTATTTAAAACTTTAACTTGTTCCTTATATCTTTCAAGCTCAACAGTTAAAGTATCATTGACACGTTTATTTTCCAGATTTATCTTGGTATAATTAGCAACTTGGGTTTTCAGTTGTTCAATCACAGATAATATTAGTGCATCTTGTTGTGTAGAAGAGTTAGAATTCTAAATAGCTGCTTGTTGTAATTCGATCACATACTAAGAATAAGGAATGATATTGCTATCACTGGTTATTTCAATCTCTGAATGAGTCACAACATTCGACTGTTCAGAAGACAGCATCACCTACACAGCTTGATTAATCATATTATTATCTACATTATCATGATTGTGTACCTCAGCAAGAGTATCTGAACCATAATGATATAAATTCGCCATGAGAGCAACTTTGGCAGTGTTGAGTTCATCATAATCAGAGTCATATGCATCCAAATCATTAGCTTGATAAGCAGCATTGTGAGTAATGACCATCTGTGTGGCTTGAGCTTCTAGAATTCCTAGATCTGCCAAAAATGTAAGTTCCTCCTCATGTAGAATTTGTCCACTTGCTTGAGCTAGAACCAACAACACTTTTTCTTTAAACCATGAGTCATCTCGTTTCCTTCTTAGTTTAGTGCATTGTTTGGACATGTGTCCTTCCCCTTTGCAGTTGTAACACGTAACAATCCTCTTTTTCCCCGAGTTACTCCCACTTGCTCTTGGAGTGAAAGTTCTTGTAGTACCCGTAACATAAAAAATTTGTCTCCCCTGTACTGGTTGTACAGTTACTCTTCCATCATTAATGGTGGCTTGTTGCCTTGGGTTTGACGAGTTCCTCAGCTGGTTATTGGTAGTAGGATAGCGGGAAGTGACTACAGCAGACAAGAATGACATGACATGATTGATGGCATCAATTAGATCATCACCGTGCTTGAAAACTGGTATAGTCAGACCAGAGTCTAATTGGGAAAATTCAGATTGTTGGTTGACTGTGGGAGAGTATTCAATTTGAGGAATGGATGATGATGGAGAGAAAACGTTATGGTGAACTAAGGTTTGATAATTGTTAGGGGGATAGGTGATTGAATGAGGTATTGGTGATTGATTGATTGAGTATTGTTGAGATTCAAAAGGTGATCCATACTGTGAAGATTGATGAGGTGAGACAAATTGTTGATGTTGAGAGTTCTGGTAAGAGTGCTGATGAGATTGATAAGGAGACTGTGTCATTTGGTGAGATGCAACTAAAGCAAGAGGATCGGAGCTACGTTCATGCATCAATCGAACTTCAATAGCATGCGTTTCATGTTGTTTCCAAGTGAGCATAATCTGATCAACATTTATTATGTAATGTAAAAATCTTTGACCAACTTAACATCAGTAATGAATTTGCTCCATTCAGCAGGAAGAGTGTTCAGAAACTTGTATTGACTTGAAATTGCTCTAGAGCATCATTGTAAATATATCTTAACAGTTAAGTAGCAGAGTGAATCTCAAGTAGTACTCGTGTAATGACTCTCCTTTCTTGTATGTAAACTTATCAAATTCATCGTACAGCTTACACTTTCATTCTTGCTTTGTTAACGACGTTCCTTGCATGAGCAGTCTGATTTTCTCCCAAATATCCTTGGCTACACGATGTTGACTGAAAAGAGCATAAATTTCAGTTGGAAGGCCTTGTAGAATGATGTTTATTGCTTTGATGTCACAATCAGCTTGAATGGTTTCTGCGGGAGTTAACTCAGTATATTCTTTTGGTCTGGTTACCCCATCCAATGTAATTGTTGGCCAAACAAGTGAACCTTTTTCAACAAAAGAAAAAATCATTCTACCATGAGGTCTATTCATCATATAAAGTTCCATTCTGCTTTTCCATGAGTCATACAAGTGTTTTTTAAGCATCGGTAGTTTGTTGTCACCACCCGAGAGAAGTGACTTATCAGCAAGTGTCGTCATTGATAAAGTGGTATCAAAAATATTACTGTTTGATCGAGCGGTGATAGAAAGTAATTGTGTTTGAAGGTATTGTCTTTTGTGTGTGTTGTGTCTTGAAACTACACGGGATTTTACAATTCTTGACAAAACCGAGAAAACAAGTGAGTGTTTCACGGGATTTTACAAGTCAAAGAAATAAATCGTATAATTTTGATGAAGCAATTTTGAGTTTTAAGTAAATGTTGCAAATTCAAATGATTAAGTGAAATTGCAAATTCGGGTCCTTATAAAATTTGCCAATTCGTGTCCTTAAGTAAATCTGCCAATTCAGACCTTTAAGCAAACTTGCCAATTCGTGTTCTACTAAATATTGCTAATTCGGATGTTGAAGTAAAACTGCAAATTCGTGTACTTAAGTAATCTGCGAATTCGAAGTTAACTGAAAACTGCCAATTCGGACCTTTAAGCAAAATTTCCAATTCGTGTTCTACTGAAAAATACTAATTCGGGTTCAACTGAATTGCAAATTCGGATTCAACTGTAAACTGCAAATTCATATAGAACTAAGACTGCCAATTCGGATGTAACTAAAAACTGCGAATTCGGTTAAAGAACAAATTGCCAATTCGGATAGAACTAAGATTGCGAATTCGGATATAACTAAAATTGCAAATTCGTGTAACACACGGACGAAACTCAAAATCTTTAAAACATAAAAAGACACATTTTTGATTGTTTTTTCCCAAAATTTCTTGTACAACTAGTATTCCCAAACCTATAGGTACCTTAAAAATGTAAACTTTATGGTTTTTAAGCCAAAAAATTTAAAATCAAGAATTGTACTTTATAAGGTTTTTCGAAAAACAAAAGATGAACAAAAATGAGTTTTTCTTTAATCTAAAGCAAATACACCTATATCTAAAGATACTAGATCAACTTTACCTAGGTAAATGATCTTTTAGTGTACAAAGAAGCTTTGAAAACAAAAGAAAAGAAAGAAAAAGACGTACGGAATAACAAACAAAAACAAACCAAAATTCAAACACAAAAACTAAGCAAATCACTCCATGGCTCTTGATACCAATTGAAGAATATATATGTAATCTTTGATTTATGCAAGAACAATAGATAGAGCGGGGTTGGAATAAGTTAAGGAGAGAGAAAGTAAACATGAAGATGGAATGTTATTAATATGTGTGTAGAAAATAATAACAAAGATAACCACACTAACCAACCCCTCTCCAAGGCATTAGAGGGTATTTAAATGCTAAATAAGGCCTGGCCATGGGCCCCATTGAGAGCTTTTCAAGGTCTTGGACCATATTAGCTTACATATCATTAACATGACTTACTTACGGGCTTAGACTATTTAGTATTGGAAGTGACTGAGACTTTTCTTGTTCCTAACACCATTACTTCTGATAAATTAACTTTTTAAAAAAGCCATTTTTCCCCTTAGTGGAAGTTCATGATCCATACCATTTTTATTGTTTAAGTCCAAAGAAAATAGCTTGGGAATAGTTTAGTAGTAATATAGAAACTGCTATAATTTGCTTGGCCACAAATAGGACTTTTAATTTTTCTAAATTGATTTTTGATGGTATGGTGAAAAACTTGGATAATCAAAGTAAATTTCTAATGTATCCAAGATTTATTCAAATCTTTTTGAACAAAAGGAAAAGGTTGCTTTCTTCACACAAAAGAATTTATATCACTCCTACCCTTACACCAAAATTGTTTAGTAACATGAGAAGGGTTACCAAGGGATATTCTGGGGAGGAAACACCTTTATTTGCCACTATGCTTGTTATTGACCAAACTGGTCAGGGTGAAGGATCAGCAATCCCAGCTGGATCCCAACACACACCCCTCATGGCTCCATCTACTGAACCACACCCAGATACATCAGCTCAATCACCTATTACTGAACCACATACATCACCCCTATAATTATCTGAACCACCAACTTCTTCAACAATTAGGGAAACTATCAAACAGGAATTTGGGATTCCTTAGTCCAACTTTCCTACTCAGACCCCAGTTGCAGATGAGGCTGCATTCACAGGTGTGGATGTTGTTCATGGAGGGGCTGCCACTACTGTCTCTAGCATAGATGCAGGACAGGGCAGTGGTAACATCACTAAGTCCCCTACCATGCCCCATGATTCACCTCTCCCAGGAGGTCACACACCTGGAAGTGATGAGGGCAGTATGACACTACATGAATTGACGGTTCTATGTACAACACAATTATCACACAAGGTGGAAAGCTTGGAGAGAGAATTGAAGCAAATACAGACTGAAACAAGATAAATTGACGGATGAGTTAAAGTTTCAAAAGTCCAAGTCTAAAAGAAGGAGATTGACACTTGTTACCTCTGAAGATGAAGAGGATTTAGTTGCAGAAGATCCTTCTAAATAGGGGAGGAGTCTGATAGAAGAAATGGATTTGGATGCTGGAATTTCATTGGTTCCTCCACATGATGAAGTTTAGGGGAGGTATGGAAAGAATTTGGAAACTTAAGAAGGTTTTGGTGATGGTCAAGAAGTTAGTACTACTGCACAAGTTTCAACTGCTGATCCAAAAGTTACTACTGTTGATGCAGAACTTAACACTGCTAGTACATTTGTTAATATTGCCAGTCCTCAAAGACATGCATATACTGCTACTGATGATTTAACCCTTACAGAGACACTTATGGAGATCAGAAAGAGTGCTGCTAAAGATAAGGGTAAGGCTAAAATGGATGAAACTGAGTCTCCAAGGAAGATGAAACAGAGAGAGCAGGTTCAAATTAGCAGGGATGAAGAAGAAGCTCAAAAGCTACAAGAAGAGTTTGATGCAGTAGAAAGATAGAGAATGGCTCAAGTGAATCAAGCAGCTCAAGGTTTTACATATGCTGAGTGGGATGATGTATTGGCTAGAGTTGCAGCAGATGAAGATTTGGTTCAACAGTTACAAGCAGGTGAAAAGTGTAGTGAAGAAGATTTACCAATGAAGCTTGTGGAACTTGTCAAT
>BQNB010047319.1:0-43191 GCA_026074375.1 Tanacetum coccineum | reverse complement strand
GCTTATCAGTATTAGTACCCAATCATTCCTTGTCATATTCAAACACAACTCATCAATCGTCTTTTGATTTTCCATCTCTAGCCTCGTTGGGACATAACGACCCGAGAACGCTCTATACTGCTTTCGGTTCACTAGCAGTACTAACTTAAAGCTAGCAGTACTAACTCTAAGTTAGTACTGGTAGTTAAAACTGTTAGTACTGGTGGTTCATTTTAGCTTATCAGCTTATTATTTCTACTTATTTAAGATTTCCTTAGCTTTTTAGAGTAGATTAAACCATTTTCCTTTACTGTTTGCTTATTTAAGCTTATTTTCCTTTTTAAAAAGAAACTCCTTGAAAAAGAAACTCCTTTTATCTTCCCGATTGGGACTTGCCCTTTGAAATCATGTGTGATGCAAGTGATTTTGCTGTTGGGGCAGTCCTAGGGCAACGTAAGACCAAGCACTTCCAGCCGATACACTATGCAAGCAAAACTATGACCGAGGCTCAAGCACATTACACTACAAAGGAAAAAGAATTACTTGCCGTAGTGTATGCTTTTGAGAAATTCCGGCCATATCTTGTCTTGTCCAAAAGCATAGTGTATACAGACCATTCGGCTCTCAAGTACCTGCTTGCTAAGCAGGATGCTAAGCCAAGATTGCTCCGGTGGATTTTGCTGCTCCAAGAATTTGATGTCGTTATCCGTGATAAAAAAGGAGCAGAAAATCTTGCCGCAGACCACCTTTCCTAGGACTTGAAAATCCCCATCAAAGTGAGCTTGAGAAAAAGGAAATTACGGAAACATTTCCTCTCGAGACACTTGGGATGACACTTTTCGTGGGATATAATGCCCGTGGTTTGCCGATTTCGCAAATTACCATGCGGGGAATTTTGTGATCAAAGGAATGTCGTCCTAGCAGAAAAGAAAGTTTTTCAAAGACGACAAACACTACTTTTGGGACGACCCCTTCTTGTTTAAGATATGTGCGGATCAAGTGATCTGGCGTTTGTTGTTTCGAGCAAGAAGGCTTTTTGACAATACTCAAAGCATCCCCATGGACCCACCGAGTGACACTACGGTGCCAGATTACACCGCTAAAAGACTCGAAATCATGGATTTTAGGCCCCACGATCTACAAGGATGCCCACAACTTTGTCACCCGATGTGACATTTGTCAACGTCAAGGCAAAATTTCGCAACGTGATGAGATGCCATAAAACTCTATCCAAGTTTGCGAAATCTTTGACATGTGGGGCATTGATTTTATGGGGCCGTTCCCGTCTTCAAGAGGGAACAAATATATACTCGTGGCCGTTGATTATTTATCAAAATGGGTTGAAGCAAAAAGCGCTCACCACCCAACACTGCCGAGTTGGTTTTGCAATTTCTTAAATCCTCTCTTCTCCAGATTTGTGCCCCTACGAGCATCATAAGTGATTCGCGGAACCATTTTTGCAATTGACCAATTTACAAAGGACATGCTTAAATACGGAGTCACTATAGTCTCCCACCGCGTATCCATCCACAAACAAGTGGACAAGTTTGAGTATCCAATCGTGTTTTAAAAGAATTCTTGAAAGTGACCGTGGCGAAAACCGTGCTCCGATTACTTTGTGTCTCATGGTCGTGATAACTGGATGACGCTCTCTAGGCCTTCCGTACAGCTTACAAAACACCCATCGGGTGCACTCCATACAAGCTTATATATGGAAAGGCATGTCATCTTCCTATTGAATTGGAGCACAAAGCTTACTGGGCCCTTAAGCATACAAACTTTGATATCAAAACCGCGGGTGATCACAGAAAAGTTTAGCTCAATGAACTTAATGAACTTCGTGATCATGCCTATGAAAACTCTTTGATCTATAAAGAGAAAACAAAGAGAATCCATGACTCCAAGATCAAAAATCGCGTTTTCAACGTCGGTGATCGAGTCCTCCTCTTTAACTCTAGATTAAAGATTTTCTCAGGAAAGCTTAAAACCCGCTGGAGTGGACCATTCACTGTAACCCAAGTTTTTCCATATGGCACCGTCGAGTTATCCCAAAACTCCAGGCCAAATTTCAAAGTGAATGGTCATCGTTTGAAGCACTACTTTGGAGGGGACGTACCACAATTGGTAGTCCCGGATCTCCAAACGTTCCCCATGGACCAATAAATTCGGGGACGGGTCAAGCATAGCGACCTTAAACAAGCGCTTCGTGGGAGGCACCCCATGCTTATCAGTAGTAGTAATAAATAAGTGTTTTTGTGTGAGGAGGCTTACCTCTTCCATTACCCGTGTTTTGTCCATGTTTTGTGTGTTTTGTGTTGTATGTCCAGGATTTCCCGGATTGTGAAGACTCTCGTGCTCGCAGTTTTACCCTTCATCCATAAGAGTTTCACATCCTCAGCTTCATTTTGGGAATCCAATATCCAAATCTAATCGACTAACGTTTTATCTTTTGGCACACTTAATAAACGGCCTTAGATTTACGTAGGTACCCCTTTAAAACATCGAGGACGATGTTTAGTTCTAGTATGGGGGGAATCTTCGATTTGATTTTGCCTGCAGCCATTGTTGTCACGTAATCCCGTTTTTACCACCAAAATTTCAAAAAAAAATGAAAAAATTTAAAAATTTTCAAAAATAAAATAAGTGTTTTGTCACAATTTTTTGGCTGTCCTAATGGGTAGTAATGAGAATAAAATTTGACTCGATCGGGCGTTTTGAGCCAAGCTTTGTCCCTTAACCATTTAGTAAACGAAAAGTTTATTAGGGCCAAAGCATTCACGATTCTTTTATTAGGATTTAAATTTGCGAAGAACGAAAAAAGATATTTGTTTATTTACCAATGTAGGATGCTAAACAAGATTATTTGAAAATCTTAAAAGCTTATAAGTGTAACTTGTCGCTTTTTCTCCCAGAAGCTCTTAACCTGACTAATAAACGTGCTTAAATTTTGCTTTAACTTTAAACCGACATTTTTTAACAGAACAACAAGTTTTTCAAAGATGTCAAACATTACTTCTGGGACGACCCCTTTCTATTCAAGGTCTGTGCTGACCAAGTAATTAGGCGTTGTGTTTCGGGGCAAGAAGCTTTTGACATTCTCAAAGCTTGCCACAGTGGACCCACCGGGGGACACTACGGTGCCAATTACACCGCTAAAAAGATCTTCGATTCAGGATTTTATTGGCCCACGATCTACAAGGATGCCCATGACTTTGTCACCCGATGTGACATTTGTCAACGTCAAGGCAAAATTTCGCAACGTGATGAGATGCCACAAAACTCTATCCATTTTGCGAATCTTTAACATTAATGGGGCATTGATTCTATAGGGCCCTTTCCCAGTCATAAGAGGGAACAAATATATACTCGTGGCAGTCGATTACTTATCAAAATGGGTTGAAGCGAAAGCGCTCCCCACCAACGATGCCCGAGTTGTTTGCAAATTTCTTAAATCTCTCTTCTCCAGATTTGGTGCCCCTCGTGCAATCATAAGTGATCGCGGAACCCATTTTTGCAATGACCAATTTGCAAAGGTCATGCTTAAATACGGAGTCACTCATCGTCTCTCCACCGCATATCACCCACAAACAAGTGGTGCAAGTTGAGGTATCCAATCGTGTTTGAAAAGAATTCTTGAAGGACCGTGGTCGAAACGTGCCTCATGACGGACAAAACTGGGATGACGCACTCTGGGCCATCCGTACAGCTTAACAAAACACCCATCGTGGCACTCCATACAAGCTGTAATATTGGAAGGCATGTCCCTCTACCGATTGAATTAGAGCACAAAGCTTACTGGGCCCTTAAGCATACAAACTTTGATATCAAAACCGCGGGTGCTCACAGAAAAGTTTCAACTCAACGAAACTTAATAACTTCGTGATTCATTCTATGAAAACTCTTTGATCTATAAAGAGAAAACAAAGAGAATCCCCATACTCCAAGATCAAAAAATCGCGTTTTCAAACTTCGGTTGAATCGAGTCTCCTCTTAACTCTAATTAAAGATTTTCTCAGAAGCTTAAACCCGCTGCGGTGGACCATTCACTTAACCCAAGTTATTCCATAATGGCACCGTCGAGTTTTATCCCCAAAAATCTCGGGCCAAATTTCAAGTAATGGTCACCGTTTGAAGCACTACTTTGGAGGGGACGTACCACAATTGGTAGTCCCGGATCTCCAGACGTTCCCCATGGACCAATAAATTCGGGGACGGGTCAAGCATAGCGACCTTAAACAAGCGCTTCGTGGGAGGCACCCCATGCTTATCAGTAGTAGTATTATGTAGTAATGAATAAGTGTTTTTGTGTGAGGAGGCTTACCTCTTCCATTACCCGTGTTTTTCCGTGTTTATGCGGTTTTTTTGTTGTATTCAGGATTTCTTGGATTGTGAAGACTCTCGTGCTCGCAGTTTTACCCTTCATCCACAAGAGTTTCACATCCTCAGCTTCATTTTGGGAATCCAGTATCCAAATCTAATCGACTAACGTTTTATCTTTTGGCACACTTCATAAACGGCCTTAGAATTACGTAGGTACCCCTTTAAAACATCGAGGACGATGTTTAGTTCTAGTATGGGGGGATCTTCGATTTGATTTTTGCCTGCAGCCGTTGTTATCACGTAATCCAGTTTTTACCACCAAAATTTTTGCAAAAATACCAAAAAAATGAAAAAATTTAAAAATTTTCAAAAATAAAAGAAGTGTTTTGTCACAGTTTTGACTGTCCCAATGGGTAGAATGAGAATAAATTTTGACTCGATCGGGCGTGTTGAGCCCTAGCTTTGTTCCTTAACCAATTAATAAACGAAAGTTTATTAGGCTAAGCATTCGCGGATCCTTTTATTAAGGATTTTAAATTTGCGAAGAACGAAAAATGATAGTGTTATTTACAAGTAGGATGCTAAACAAGGATTATTTGGAAATCTTAAAAGCTTATAAGTGTAACTTGTCACTTTTTCTCCCAGAAGCTCTTAACCTGACTAATAAACGTGCTTAATTGTGCTTTAACTTTAAACCGACATTTTCTAAAAAGAAGCTCTTTCGGAAACGAAAAATATTTATCTTAGTTCAGCTTTATACTTGAGTTTCTAAAACGAAATTTTCTCTATTACAAAAATAATAATAATAATAATAATATAAACTGTGGGCTGATAAAGGTTTACTGCATCTTGCCGGCTCACAACCGATGTTGCAGTCTTCAAAACAAGGCCCATAGTGAGATAATAAATCAGTAGGTGTTATCAAATAAAAGCCGTCGTCAGACTAAGTCACTACATCTTGTCGGAGGCGTGGCCGATGTTGTAGTCATGTAAATGATGACGGTAGTGTAGTATATAGCAATAAATGAAAATTTAATGGTTAAGATTTCTTTTTCTAAACTCAAGTATAATTTTGAACCAAGAATAACTTGCTTTAAGACTTCAAAAGTTGTTGGTTGCCGTCGGTAGATTATTTCGATTAAGTATTCTCCGTGGGGTGTCAAAAACCTGGGCACTTAGCTGATGAGGCTGGGACGTTCCGAGAAGAAAGGTCGCTACATGGAATAGTCTCACCAATGAGATCATTAAATTTTTGATGTTTGCGTGCTTTGAGTAGTATTGTTTATTTAACGGTAAATCTAAGAAATTCGGCCTAAAAGGATGGAGTATCCCGCTATTACATTGCGAACATTCTCCTGTGGGGTCTCAACCTGATAACCTAAGTCGAACTCGGCTGGGATCTATCGAGAATATGCTGGTTGGTGGGTGATCTAGTCTTTTCCCCAGATTTCTTCAGAAATATCGTTATACACATAAACTTTACTACTTTCTAAATTGTCGATCTAAAGTTAACTTAAAATTAAGCACAATCACTCTAATTGAATAATTGTTGGGAGCGAAAAGTTAACAAGTCATAGTTATAAGTAGTGTTAGCATCTTTACTTGTACTTAGCGGTGAAAAATCGAGGACGATGAATTTATTCTATGATCCCAGTGTTGGTAAAATAAAGGAAGTCAAAAAGGTAGTCAAGAAAAGAAAAAGGAAAATCCAAAAATATTAGGGATAGTTAGTAAAAAATGGTAAAAACGGGACTTGTCGAAACTATTGATTCTTTATTTCCCTTGACGAACACCTAGCTACTTTTCAAGGTTATTAGTCGAGGGGGATCGAGATTCTTAGTTTTCGTAAATGTTTACTTCATGACATTGCGTGAGGACACGGAAATACCTTAGTATGAGGGATTTTGGTATGTGCTTAATTACACATACCTTTTTCCATAAAAAAACGGACTTAAATGACCAAAAACAGACAAAAAACTGCCAATATATGTTTGTTTTGCATTTGTGTTGTGCAGGAAACAGATATTTAGAAAAGGACGAAAAACAAAGCCAAAGACGACAAAACTAAGCACGAAATGGAAAAGTGTGGGAAGACAAAGCCAAATCAAAGCCAAAAGTCAAACATATCAAAAAGTCATCAGAAAAGTCAAAACAGTCAAAGTCGAAGTCAACCCTGACAAAATCAGAGTCAACTCCGAGAAACTGAATCAAAAAAGAATATAACTTGAGGGACTAAATTTGCCAATTCCCAAAGTTTAAAAGACAAGGGTCGAAATTGCAAACCGGGAGAAGTTTGCAATGAAGTTATAAGAGATGAGGGGCCAAAGCTGCCAACTTACCCAAAGACCATTTTTCCCGCCCAACAAAACCACAGGTACAACTAGGGGATGTCGTCCTATACTTCTACCCTGCAAACCACTCAACACCCTAGATAAATCATTTCAACCACTTCACTATCCCCCCCCCCCAGCTGTATAAGTGCCATGTTGGCAATCCCTTACCACTTTCTAAGCTTTTCAATGGCTGTGATTGACTCCAAAGAAGCACAAAAGAAATTGAAGGCTGGGATTTGTTTTATAATCACCTCACACAACAAGCACACTTTGTTTTTGCCTCTACAAAGAAACACAGAAGAAAGAAGTCGAGAAGAAGAAGACTTCGGCTATAAATAGAGCCTTTTGTAAGCCTTTGAGGCAACTAGTTAGTTTTTAATTTTAGTTTATCTTAGCTTAATTTTCAATATATCTTAGCTTATTTCAGTTCTTAAAGTTATTTACAGCTTTTACTTTCAGCTTTGTAACACTTTCAAGTTTTAATGCAAATTTGAGGTTTTAAGTCACTTTATAATTCCAAGTGTTAAGTTTCTTAATTGTGTTGTTTTGTGTTCAAAAAAGGCTCTCAATACAGCTTGTTTATAAGCTGCTTTAATTAAGTAAACCTAAAAAGTTAATTAGTTAAGAGAAAATCACAAAAATCACTCTCAAAATACACCACAGCTTATTTTATGGATGATAAGCCAGTTCTGGATTGGCTTATAGACTCTCACTAGCTTGTGTTATACAAGCTAGAGTTTGTAGATTCTTGGTTTAGCCCTGTTTTGAGCAAGGGTGTTGTAAGTTTATCTTTCTCTCATTTTTCTTAGTTACTACAGAACTGCTTATAGTGCTTATTTGTTACTTATGTTTACTTATTTATGCTTTATCAGTATGTTTAGTGCTTATCTTGCTTAGTTGATTAGTTAATACTACTAGTACTGTTAGTTCATTTAATAAAACTGTTAGTTTTGAGTTAACACTGTTAGAAAAATTCAGCTTATTTAAGTGCTTATTCTTAATTAAAGTCTTCTTTTAAGTATCTTATTTTATTATTGGATAATCTATTTTTAATCAGTATGAAAAGAAAAATGATTTTTGAAAACTTTAAGGGGTGTTTAGAACAAGCAGTACTAACCCCAAGTTAGTACTGCTAGTTCTTTTTCTTGGATTTCAAAGGTAGCAGTACTAACTCCAAGTTAGTACTGTTAGTTAAAACTGTTAGTACTGGTAGTTCTTTTTAGCTTATCAGCTTATTATTTCTGCTTATTTAAAATTTCCTTAGCTTTTTAGAGTAGATTAAACCATTTTCCTTTACTGTCTTTAGGAGTAAGCTTATTTAAGCTTATTTTCCTTTTTAAAGTGTTTTCAATAGTGTATCAGTTTGTAGCTTTTTAGCTTATTTGCTATTCTAGTTTATTCTAGTTGCTTATTCTTATTACTAAGTGCTTATTAGGGTTAGGTAAATATCTGTTTTAGCTTAATTGCTTATTTCTTGTTTCATTGTGTTTTGTTAAGGATAGCAATACTAACCTTAAGCTAGCAGTACTAACTTAAAGCTGGCGGTACTAACTCCAAGTTAGTACTGTTAGCTAAAACTGTTAGTACTGTTTAGTTTATCTTGCTTAATTTAGCTTAATTGCTTTTTGAATTTGCTTATTTAGAGTTGGTTTAGCTTATTTGATTTGTCTTAAGCTTATTTGAGCTTATTTGTGTCTTAGTATAAAAAATTTTAAGTGTTTTTTTATTTCTAGCTTTTATGCTTGTTCTAGCTTATTTTCCTTGCTTATTTTTGAGTGCATTTGCTTTTTAGGTTTAGTGCCCAATCAATCTTTGTCATTCAAACATCAATCATCAATCCGTCATTCGATTTTCCATTCTAGCCTCGTTGGGACATAACGACCCGGAGACACTCTATACTACTTCCGGATTCATTGATTTCGCGGAAATTGTTCCTTGATATATATTTATATTTGTTTATATTTATTTTTATATATAAAAAGGGGTAAGTTTGCGCGAGTCAGTACCCGAATATTTTAAATGCTTAATAATTCTCACAATTTAGTGGACTATGTTGTTTTTTTGTGCTAGCTATAGTGTCAATCCGGTTGGATTTGCCTTATTAAGAGCATTTTTTAATTTTTGAAAGCATATTGAATTTTTTGTTTTTGAAAGTATCTATTGGCAAATTTTTGGCAGGACAAACATGGAGGGATATGATTAATTTTTCCTATTTGGCTCCCCTCCACACTTAAGTTGAACATTGCCCTCAATGTGATAACTAATAACAGAGATAAAATAGGGAAAATTAAGGGAAAATGGTACTTCTCGGGGCATGGAGAAATGTAGATGCGAGAGAGCTATCTTTGAGCAGACTTCATAATTTTCCAAATCTTTAAGCTATATTACCTGCACACAAAAAGAAAATATTTTTGTTGTTTTTTTTAGAAAATAAATAAAGGATATGAAAGGAAGAATGGAGGAAGGACTCCTCCATACTTAAGTGAAGCACGGGTTACCTCTCGAGAAGCGCTTAATTTTTAAGAGAGTCTTTAGCTAGACTCGAATTTGGTAAGTCATTCTTTGGGAAAGAAGGGAGTGACTGCTTTCTTTTGGTCATTATAATCTTCTTCTTTATGATATATAGTTTGAGTCGATAGCCATTAACAATAAATGTTTTTCCATCTTTCCATAGAATTCAAGATACCCAGATGGATATTAATATTTTACTACGTATGGTCCTAGCCAACGAGATCTGAGTTTTGGCTGTTTGAATTTATACTTTGAGTGAAAGAGCAGAACCTTGTTTCCATGTTTGAATTCTTTTCTCATTCATAGTTTTCTATCGTGCCAGACTTTGGTTCTTTCTTTGTATAATTGAGAGTTTTCATAGGCTTGATGTCTAAGTTCATCTAATTCGTGTAACTAAAACATTCGTTTTTCACCAACAACGATCAGATCTGGATTACAATTCTTCAAGGCCCAGTATGCACGGTGTTCAATTTCAAATGGTAAGTGGAAGTTCTTTCCATATATGAGTTTGTAGGGTGTGGTCCTGGTAGGTGTTTTGTAAGCAGTACGAAAAACCTACATAGTGACATCAAGTTTTCTTGACCAAATAGGAGGATTGTCTTTAACAGTCTTTTTAAAAATTCTTTTCAGAGCTCTGTTCGTGTGTTCAACTTGACCACTGGTTTGAGGGTGATATGATGTAGAGAAACGGTGGTTAACTCCATATCTTTTCATAGTCTTTCCCATTATTTTGTTGCAGAAGTGAGTACCTCGATCGCTGATCAGAGCTTTGGGCATTCCGAAATGGCAGAATAGTTTCTTTAATAAAGTGACAACAACTCGGGCATCATTGGTTGGTAAAGCTTGAGCTTCGGCCCATTTAGATAGTAATCAACAGCAACAAGTATGTATTCAAAACTTATGCGATTTGGGTATCGGTCCATAAAGTCAGTACATCATATATGCAAAATGTTCACCATTCTTTGAATGTTGTTTTTAAGGGATCTCATCAAGTTTGAGATTTTTCCTCATCTTTTGGCATGCTTCGCAAAGTTGAACTAGAGTATCAGCTTCCTTTATGATTGTTGGCAAGTAAAATCTTGAATCCATGACCTATTTAGCGGTTATATTTGGTCCATAATGTCCACCGGTTGGTCCTTGGTGACATTGATCTAAGATTGTTTAGGTTTCTAGTCCAGATACACAGCGTCTGATCATCCCATTAGAACATACTTTGAAGAGGTAGGGTTCTTCCCAGAAGTAGTGTTTGAGGTCATAGAAGAATTTGTTCTTTTGTTGGTACGTCATCCCTTTTGGTATAATATCAGCTACCAAGTAGTTTGCAAAATCTACGAACCATGGTTCATCTTTAGTGTTAATTTCCATAAGGGTCTCTCTAGGAAAGTTATCATCCACTTCACTATCATCACTTGACTCGTCATTTTCAATTCGGGACAAGTGGTCAGCTGCGACATTTTTTGTACCTTTTCTATCCTTGATTTTTATATCAAATTCTTGTAAAAGTAGTATCCAACAAATAAGACTTGGTTTAGCATCTTGTTTCTTGAATAAATGCTTTAGAGCTAAATGATCGGTGTGAACGATAGTTTTTGATAGAATAAGATAGGATCTGAATTTGTCAAATGCAAAAACTACATCCATAAGTTCTTTTTCGGTTACAGTGTATTTTTGTTGAGCGGGATTAAGAGTTTTACTAGCGAAGTAGATTGGGTGAAAGTTTTTACCATCTTTTTTACCTAAGACAGCTCCAACTGCGAAATCACTTGCATCACACATAAGTTCAAACGAAAGATTCCAATTTGGGCTTCCGATCACATGAGCACATGTAAGTTTCTCTTTTAATATTTCGAATGCTTTTTGACATTCATCATCAAATTCAAATAGAATATCTTTTTCATGCAGTTTTAGTTTAGTTAGAGGTTTTGTTTTTGGGCAATATTTTTGAAAAATCCCCTTTAATGAAAAACGTCGGTTTTAAAAACTGCATTGTCCAAAAAACTTCTAACATCTTTGATGTTAGTAGGGGGTGGAAGTTTTGAGATTACGTTGATTTTTTCTTTGTCAACTTCAAGTCCTGAAGCATAATTCCTTCTTTGACCATGAAGTGACATTTTTCCTAATTAAGGACAAGATGAGCATCTTTGCAACGCTGGAGCATTTTAACAGGGTTGATTTAGGCATTTGTCGAAAAGAGGTCTTACAAAGACGGAAAAATCATCCATGAATACTTCGATGAATTCTTCGATCATGTCGTGAAAGATTTCCAACATACACCTTTGGAATGTGGCTGGGGCATTGCATAGCCCGAAAGGCATCCGCCTATAAGTGTATGTTCTGAAAGGACATGTGAATGTTGTTTTTCTTGATCATTAGGATCGATAGGAATTTGAAAATATCCAAAAAACCATCGAGGAAACAGAAATATTTATTTCATGTTAGTCTTTTTAACATTTGATCCATAAATAGCAAAGGGAAATGATCTTTTGTAGTTGCTTCATTGAGTTTACGATAATCGATGCACACTCGCCAACCCATAACAGTTCTTGTTGGGACAAGTTCATCATTTTCGTTTGTGAAAACAGTAATACCTCCTTTCTTTGGTACACAGTGAATAGGACTAACCCAAGGACTATCGGCAATTGGATAAATAATACCGGTATCTAAGAGTTTCACGATTTCTTTCTTAACAACTTCTTGTATATTTGGATTTAGCCTTCTTTGTTTTTGGACAACTGGTTTCTTGTCATCCAGAAGTTGTATCTTTGTGTTTACAGAATGATGGACATATACCAGGAATGTCTGTTATTTTCCAAGCAGAGGCTTCCTTATGTTTTTTAAGGACGGATATAAGTTTGCTTTTGTTTTGAGCAGAGATTTTAGATGATATGATTATAGGAAGGAAAGATGGTTCTTCCAAGAATACATATTCCAAATTATCAGGAAGAGGTTTGAGTTCAAGATCCATAGGTGGTTCTTCAAGAGATGTTTTGATTTTATAATCGGTGTTGATGGTGATTTTCTCGAATGGTGGTTCTTCGGTATCAGAATTCAAATTTAGAATTTTCATAAGATACATATTCCAATTATCAGGAAGGGGTTTAAGTTCTAGCAAGATCCATAGGTGGTTCTTCAAGAGATGTTTTGATTTTATAATCGGTGTTGATGGTGATTTTCTCGAATGGTGGTTCTTCGGTATCAGAATTCAAATTTAGAATTTTCATCGGCAGTCATTGCCATGAATTCATCGAATTTGGAAAAGATTTCTTCTTCGAGAAGGGTTCCTTCGATGGAGTGGAGGATTTTGCTTCCTTCGTCTAGAAGAGCATCAAAATCTTCTTCTAATATTTCATCGATAACATCTATACTAAAACATGTATCATCGTTTGAGTAAGAGTGTTTCATCACAGATTCGATATTAAAGATCATTCGTTTAGTCCCAACTCTGAGATTGAGTTTTTTTATGTTTAACTCGAATAACTGCATCAGCAGTGTAAAGAAAATGTCATCCCAGGATTAACGAAATCAGCAGGAAAGGTGAATTTACCATCTTCGACGAGCATATTTTCAGCTATTTTCAACAGGGTATTTAGAATGATTTGTCGGCTTATCTTACACTCATTTGGTAGATTTAAGAGTTTCGAGAGATAGTTTGCATATAAGGAATATGGCATAAGGTTAATGCTAGCACCAAGATCGGCCAAAGCATTGCAGGAGAAAGTTTTGTTGAAATTACATGGAATAAGGAAACTTCCTGGGTCTCCGAGTTTTGGTGGAACTTTATTTTGGATCATTGCTGAACTTTCATCGCTCAAAAAAGCGGCATAAATTTGTTTGATTTTGTGTTTGTTGCTGATGAGTTCTTTGAGAAATTTACCATAGTTAGGCATTCCGGCTAAGACGTCAACAAGAGGTACGTTGATTCAGACAGCTCGGATCATATCGAGGAATTTTCTGTATTGGGCCTCCATTGTAAGGCGCTGAGGATACGGGATCTTTGGTTTGTATGGTTTGGGGACGGTGTATTCCTTTGACTGGTTTTGTGGGATGAGTTTTTGGTTGTGGTGTAGGTTCATCATCTTCATCATCGCTATCGAAGTTGATAGGGTTTTCGGAATTATTCCGTTGATTGTCCGGGTTATCTGGTGGATTATAGGATTTACCACTTCTTGTGAATACGGCATTCACATGCTCATTACGAGCTTGCGGTGGTTGTAAGCTTTAGAATTGCTACCTCTGGGGTTTGGTTGAGTGTTGCCTGGAAGAGATCCAGAAGGTCGACCAGATTGCTTGTCGGCGAGTCTGTCGAACTTAGCTTCGAGGTTTTGGATTGAAGCTTGATGGTTTTTGGCTACTGTTTCGAGTTGAGTTTTGAGGTTCAATGAATGTGTCTTTGCCAAACGCGAGGTAGTTGATTCAGGGATTTCTGAAATCGTTGGAATTGTTTTTGGAATATCGTAAGGTTTATTCAATCGGTATTGGATCGGTAGTTTGTCTCGGTTGCAATCATTTCGTCCGCTTGAATGACAATTATCGCGTATTAGTTTTGGATCTTGGTCGCGGGTATTCATTGTAAAAAAACTTTTCTAACGAAAGTTTGGCTATGAATTTAGTTCTTCTTCATGGGACATAGGCATGTCATCATCATCAAGATCGGGTGTGGTTGTTTAGCTCGAGATTGAGTTCTTTGTACTAAGCAACATTTTTATGGTCATGGCCATCCATTTCGGGCTTTAATGTTTGTCAGTATCAGTTTTACTATTACTTCATCGGCGGAGTCGGAATAGCACAGTTTTTCTTAAGTAGTGATTTGGTTTTTTGATTTTTAGCACAATCGAGCTTGAGGTAGGACTTTATCTTCCGAGAAGTGATAGCTTGATTTTTGTTTTATAGAGGAAAATACACCAGCTGCGGCATTTCAGAACTTCTTGGGCTATTTTGCTGAGACCATGATAAAAGATTTTGATAATATTGCCTTTGGAAAGGTTATGACCATGGCAGTTTCAGAGCATTTCCTTCATACAAAGCCAAGCATCAGTTAGAGATTCGTTTTCGTGTTGAGAAAAGGCACGGATTTCTCTGTGGAGTCGGTCAAAAAGAGTTGGGGGAAAGAATCGGCTAATGAAAGCAGTTCAAAGTTCATCCCATGTTTCGATAGTTTCTTCGTTGAGTTCGTCCAGCCATGTTTTTGCTTCTCCAATGAGTGACAGGGGAAACATCATTAGGCGGACAACTTCATTTTCGGTATCTCTGTATTTAAACATATCACAGATTCCGAGGAATTCATGAATGTGTTTATGAGGATCGGTTTTGGTTCTGCCATCAAATTAGTTTCCTTTGACGAGAGTCAAGTGGTTACCTTTAATAGCAAATTCGTTTGCAGTTTCAGGAATAGTGATTGCGGAACCGGGAGTCAGAGCGACAACACTGTCGGCAACCCACAGGGGTTCATCATCCATTGGATCGTAATTTTAAAGAATATCAAGAAAGTGATGGAAGTAATTGATGTTGAGAATTGGCGGATAGACAATCCTCGGGTGTTGAGGTGGATTGTTTCTTTGATCGAATGTAACTCTTCTGTTTCATCGACGAAGTCTTCGATTCAGAGTACGTTCAGGTTCAGGTAATGGTTCAACAAGTTCAGAATTTGAAGCACGTGTATGCATCCAAAGGAGAAATTTGTTTGGGTCAGTTTGCTAGAAAACTGTACGGTGATTTTTTGAAAAAGAGGGGAGGTTAAAGTAATTTTCTAGAGTTGACTACAAAATAGCTTAAAAATTCCTGGCAGCGGCGCCAAAAACTGATGTGTTTCAAAAGATTTAAATTTTATAAGACTAAAAATACCGGATAATTATATTGAAACACACGGGTAAAAGTAAAACCCACGTATGCAGTATAATCTTTTTAGGTAAGACCAGGTCGTCCACAGGGATTAGAGTAGTGTTCAAATAATCAGAAAGAAAATAGACTTTGACAATTTTGAAAATAATTTTTACTTAACCAATGATAAAAAGTATGACTACTCGGATAGTTGAAAAATAACTTATAAGTGTTGGAAATGATTTGACCTTGAAGATGGGGTATTAATTTATAAAGACGATTTCTCGTCAGAAAACGTTTTCACAAATCAACTTGTTAACTTTTTGAATTCTATTTAGTTAACCAGAACCAATGTGTCACTCAAAATAATCATGTTACTATTATATCAAATGTTATTTTGTTTTTAATTTACGAACAGGGGTTTTTCTCGGCACAAACGTTTAAAGACATAGACAAATCTTTTAATCAACATTATTCATAACGGGTCTTTTCAACTTTATACCGATATGATTATATAATCTAAGTTGATAAGCAAAAATAGATAAGATATGGGATATAATAGGGTTGCAACATAAGTGTAGTTTTAATGCGATCAAGATCATACAAACACTTATTCATTATCATAAACCTCACGAGTATGTCAGGAGAGTATTTAGCCTATTTCCTGGGATAAGGGGTTCATAAACAAGTTCTCATTACATAAATTTCATATTTCAATAAAAGTTAGAAAAACTTCTTCGTTCTTGATCGTTAGATCTTTTCTTCAAGGGAAAAGGTGTTTCTTGGTGTTTTGAAAGGGGAGGGGTATATGTATGTAGAATGAGTGGAAATGGTTGTGAGAGGGATGATAGGAATGAGAAATTTTGTGTTCTCAATTTTTAGTAAAAAAAGCTGAATTTGGTAAAAAGTGTGGCGCACTTACAAATAAGTGCGGCGGACTTGGTGAGTTAATGTGATAGCATTTAATGAATTTTACTGGAAGTGCGGCGCACTTTTGAGGAGTTAATGCGATAGCATTTAATGGACTTTAATTCTTCAATCTTTGGAAAAATGTGCGGCGCAAAATATTGTAAGTGCGGCGGTGTTTGAACTTCAGAGGAAAGTGCGGCGCACTATGTAACAAGTGCGGCGGACTTCTTGAGCTTTTGACTAGAAATCTTTATTTTCTTATATTCGCCTCCCAAAGTGTATAGATTTTTGAACTTGGGTCTTTAGAGTCTTCAAGTGAACCTATAAGCAATTTAAGCTTAATTAAGTATCAAAAGTTCACGAGAAATGATCAAATATATATAAATAACGCCATAGAAAACATGTAAAATTTGGGCATTATCAAGATCGAAGACAACATGTCATACCATGCGCGTGGAGCTTGTTTCAACCCATAAAGAGCTTTCTTAAGCTTGTACACGTGATTGGGGTTATCTGGATCCACAAACTCGTCGGCATGGACTAACCATAAACCTCTTCACAACATGATTACCATTCAGAAAAATAGTCTTCTATACCATTGGTAGACGACCATTGTCATTGTGAGCGGTAAATGCGAGAAAAATTCTTATAGCCTCTAATCTTGCAACCGGAGCAAAAGACTCTTCAAAATCAATTCCCTCTTCTTAACGGTAACCACGAGCCACTAACCGAGCCTTGTTCTTTAGAATGCCTCCCAGTTTATCTAGCTTTACTTTGTAGATCCACTTCAAAGTAATAACCATGACTTTATTTGGTCGGGGTACGAGCTCCTATACTTCAAGGCGTTCAAACTCATTGAGTTATTCTTGCATTGCTTCGATCCAGCAGGATTGAGTCAAAGCATCTTTATACGTCTTGGGTTCAACAGCAATAAGGAAAGCATTGTAGTAACAGAAAAGAGTGTAACATTTCGTCTGTTCGGTTTCATTCTCCAAGTCATAATATTTCACTAATTTTTTTTTTTATAGTACGCGTTAGTTTTAAATTTTAATAGTAAGTAAATGCGTAAGTTAAAAAAAATTATCGTTTTTTTTAGCGTAATTGGACACCAAAACGTAATTTAAGTTTCGTCAGGAAGCAATATATTATTTTTATGAAGTAATAATTAACTTTTATATTTTATTTTTATTGGTTACGTAAAACGTTTACGTTTCGCAATTAAATACGGTTATAAGCATACCCGGAAAACACTTATACACATTTTAAAACCTAGATATTTATTAGATATTTATTCTAAAAATATCTTTTTTAGAATTTCCTTAACCCTTACCTAGTTAGACTTATACTAGAGTCCTTAACCCTAGTTAACCCCTATATTATAACCCTAACTAGACTACCAAAATCATAATTAATTCTTTACATATTTCATCACAATATCTCTCCCCTCCTCCCTCTCTTGGCTACCGGGCAAAACCCAAAACACAACCAAACCATATCAATATTTTTATATAACACATTTTACATCATACCTAATCTTATCTAAGATGTCCGAAGAAGAATTTGAAGGCTTGGTGGTAATCGTTTACTAGTTGTTAAGCAAGAAAACTTGCCAAAGTTAGGGTTTAGGGAAATCATGATCTTGCAAGCTTGGGGTTTACAATTCTTAAAAAACAAGGTTTTAGAATTGTGTTGGGTATCTTTTTTAATCACTCTAGAGGGTTATTAAAACCCTTTTTGTCTTTAAATTCTCATCTTTATGCATATATATGTCTATGTAGTTAATCAACATTATAGGAACTTATTTACTTGTAAATTTTATAATTCTTGGATAATCTTTGGATTAATCATATACTAAGGACCCTAGGAGTATAAGACATAAGATATTAAGGGTTCTAATGGATTTGTAACAAAGTGGTAAAGCTAAAAAGTCCTAAAAACAAGTTTTAAACACATTTTGAGAAAAATATCTAAAGGGGTGTTTGGAGTTCGAAATTTACATATATTTTTATGATTTTTAAAATACTACATGTCACAAGGATCGTGGGGTCATAAAGAACTCGAAAAACCGATTAATAACGAAGAAGATATGCTAGTTACGAGTTTACGATAGTTAATATTCTTATAAAACTATTTTTATAAAAGTTACTATTCAAGGCAGAAACTTATACTTTGAAAACATCAATAATTATGTTATAACTTTCATTTACAAGAACGTGATCAAAAGAAACGCTAAAAACGGAGCTTTATAGACGAAATACGATACGACTGCATTCGGGTTCTACGACTATTTAACTTATATAAAATAGATATGTGAACTGATTGTGAAACAGTAAAAGTACTGTTCATCAGTGGACTCCAAAACTAAAAAATGTCTTATTTTGATACATCGTTTTAGTACGAAGATGTGGGCACAAGAAACATACAAATCGGACTTGAAACGTGCATTTTACACCGTTTTTGTTAAAGGGTTATTTATAAACGTTTTTACTTTATAAATATAATTTCGCTAAAACGATTAGATAGTGATGTAAGCTATATAGAATATATATGTTATAGTTATAACAAGTGCTATATTACTAAGGGAATTTCATAAATGAGGCCTTTCGGATGGGTTATCGACGAGTTGTTGGATTTATGTTTAAAGTATCCTAGTCCTCGTACGTCATGTATGACCTCATTAATTATGATAGCACGAATGATAGTATGATACTAACTATTATTGGATTGTATATGATAGTGTTAAGTCAAAGTACTTGTGTATGATACGATATATTTACTTAGGTTTCTTTCGGATTATTTCCGTGATACGTTTTTCTGCCATTTACCAAATTATTTCATCCATCTTCCACTTCTATGGTGAGTTCATAGGCCATTTCTATTACTCGTTTTACAACTTTCGGGTGAATTACATGCTTGTTTTACTACGGACACAAGTGTTTTCAAAGTGTATGCTATCCAGATTACTGCCCTGTTATTACATTGCTAAGTTACATTCTTTGCCGTGATAGTCCCTATTTATCATCGTGCCGTAATTTCTAATTGTTACTGTGAGCGCTAGTGTTGTGGATAGATCTATCGGGACTGACAATCCCCACTTTACTTGGGTCACTAGTTTGATCATGGTGCATTTAACATTGAGAGGACAAGTGAGGTTGTTGGCAAGCATCAAGATTGCTGTTGGGGGAAAACATCTAGTTAAGGTTCTGAGGTCATGAGCTTAGGCATTAATATATGTTTTTGTCGGTACTACTGAACTTGTTTCATAGGTCTCTAGTATCTAAATTCTTGTGGTTCCGTCTTCTTTTAATTTTACAACCTATGGGATTTCACTCAACTTTGTGTTGACTTTTAGCGTGTTTAATTCAGGTCTTAGATATTTAGCTTGGATGGGAGCCGTGATGATATCTATGAAGATGGATTCTGTGTTTTATTTAAATTCGATGTAACTTTTATCTAAGAAAACTTATGTCGTCTTTTGGGATTATAAATCTTTTGTTTAAAGAACGTATGTAGTATGTCTATGACTTTTCTTTCAAAACTATGGGACCTAACTGTATGAACTTGTTTTTGTTATAATGCATTCGATATGTATTCGTTTTAAAACGTACCTTTAAGGTTCGGGGGTTTCTATATCTTGATTGTTGTACTTTGACGTAGCACCCCAAGGTTACCATTCCGCTGCATATCAGATTTTGGAGGTGTTACAAAGAGCTTGCTCATGTAATTACAGCCTTGTGGAAATTGGTCTAGCGAGTTCACCAATTATATTTTCAAGTAGGTGATCCTTAGTCTATTTGCTATTGTGTTCAGAAATTTTGTGATCGGGATGTACAATTGTATGAATAGAATTCGACAATGAAGATTGACCAGAAGGGATTTCTGGAATTGGGACACCAAAGTACGGATCATTACCCATATGTGCAACTTCAATATCATGATTGTCTTTTTCAACGTCGTTAGGAATGATGGGAGGTTGAGTTTCGGGTGTTGTTTAAGAGTTACTTAGTGATGGTGCATCTTGGTCAACAGTTGTTGAAGAAGGTGAACCAGTTGATACAACAAGTACTAGAGCAACTACTTCAGCAATTGGAGCAATGACTTTAGGGGCTGGGTGATCAACACTAGGTGGAGGAGTGAGTAATTAATCAAACAGTGGTTGAAACAAAATATCCCAGTCAGTTCTAGATGGTGGTACAAACGGGTTGAAGGAGGAGGGGTTGGCACGAGTCTTGAACTAATTGTTGCAGGAGTCATTTCATGAAGTGCGGGTCCTAAACTGCTGTGTTCAAAAGCCATTGCAGTCAGCTCATCAAAATCTACATGAATTGTTTCAATGATTCGTCTGGTACGTCAGTTGTAAATTCAAAAATGCTTTCTTTGTAGGTGCATTAGCCCAATGAATAATTACCAATATCAGGCTTTGTCGGTTGTAATTACCCAAGTTCTCGCTATCGTTCTGTCGGATAACAAAGTGCACCAACTACATGGAAATGACTAGGTCAGGAAGGTTTGTATGTAAAGCTCATATGTGGTTTTTTTTATTGCCATGTCGAAGATGTATAAATGGAACGTTTTTTAGGGTTGTAACTGCGTAGCATCTGCTTACTGCCCAAAAGAATAACAAAGTTTTGCATTAATTTAACAATTGTGCGGGCAGCTTCAATTAGCGTCGATTAATCTTTCAAAAACGAAACCATTTTCTTGGATGAAGCGTGCAACAGATGTTTGTTTCAGAGAGATGCCAATCTTTCATAATATTCACGCAAAGTGTGACCTAAACCCCATAATTATACAATAGTTCCATTTTCTGTTGGATTCTTCGGAACAGAACTTTTAGCGCGCATGGATCATTTTGAGAAACTTAATTCATGACAATTTGGAGCTTTATCTTTTTGACCTTAAGAACTTAAACCCAGTGAATTCGAGAGTAATCATCGACAATGACGAGGACTGTACTTCTTTCATTAACCTTGCGACACGCATTGCGGTCCAAGATTCCATGTGCAAAAGAATAGAGTGTTTCTTGGTTGGTGTCTTCAGTTTTAGGTTTGTAGGGTTTCTTCTTGCTTTTACCCATTGCACAAGCAGAACACAGATGGTCCTTTTCAAATTTAAGCTTAGGGAGACCTTGAACAAGACCGTGTCTAGCTAAATGGTTGATTGCACGAAAGTTCAAATGAGATAGACGTCGGTTGCCTAACTGGACTTACCTTAATTCTTTGATGTCGTTGACAAAGATAATATTAGGAGAGGATGCCATTATCTCCAGAGACAAAGTATACAGAGTGTTTCCTCGGAGCATCCAGTTAATAGTTCAACACCTTAAAATTTACAAATGAAGCAGGAGTATCCTCATTCTAGGGAGTGTTGTGGAAAGCAACTTCAAGGTTCGTATCATAGAATTGCCTAACGGAGTATAAGTTGTGTCCAAGTCCTTCCACGTAGTAAACCTTGATATCGTAACTTCCAATCTGATAATCACAATATCACAAAATATCTCTATTTGCACGTGCTTCATTTTTGAATTTCTACTGTACCAAAAACTTATTGGCGAATATTGGGAGCTTATGAGCGTTATTTGGTAATATGTCTTAAAGTGTGCGGAGTCCAAATACCAGAGAACAATTTGGACAACCTGCATTCTCAAGAGAGGAAGATGGAACATTGGAAACTATGGATCCAAGGATGGACTGGGTTCTTTTTTTAGAAATTTGATGTATTTACCGTAGATTTGCTATAATAGGAACATTATTAGTTTTAGATTTTCTAGGTTTCCTTGAGTAAACCAAATGTTACAATGCTAGGTGTTCAGTTACTAGAGCAGTTTCGGTTTCACTTAAGGGATAACTTTAAGTAGTTGTTGGTTTATTCCTAGTTAAAGGCACACATTTCTACTATAGTGAGGTTCAACCAGTAGGTCTCAGATGTATCCCACATATTTGAACACCGTTCCTGTTGGTTTTCTAAAACTTTTCTCTTGAACTTTTAGTTAACAGATTTAGTTTTTTTACGAGCATTCTACTTTTTGATAAAAAATCAAAACACACCACAAATCATGATTATCAGAAAGCATGCAACCATTACACTTAACACATTTAAGTTTAGAATTCGCATTAAGCTTGGAATGCTGCACATGAGCAGTTCCTTTAGGTTGAACAACACAATCTTTATTTTTCAAACTAGATTTAACTTTCCTAGGGTGGGCTTCTACTTTATTCTTCTAAGTACTACTTGGTGTTTGCCGAATCTTATCTTTCTTTGTATTGCCTAAAGGCTGTGATCCGCTAGCACTAGTAGACGGTTTTACTCCTATAGAAGACAACATAGGTTTGTTAGAAACTAGGTTTGATGTAGAGGTTGTTTTTGTGATTGTGTTTCCTGAGGATGTGACGGGCTCAGTGAATCTAACTCTTTTGTCCTTGTTCTTTGGGGTCACAACCACTAATTTTCCATCAGTATTGTTGATACTAGGGCAGGTTTTACTGATGTTTGTAAGCAACTTCAGAACTACTTTAGCATAACTATAGGCAGATTCTAAAGATTGATCTAGTAGATATTTTGATTTAAAATGTTTAACTAGATCCCTAAGAACGGTAGCTTCTTCCTGAGTGTACTTAATATAGGCAGAGTGAGCTGTCTGTTTATTCAACAATTTAAGGGTTATTGGTTCCACATCAATCTTAAGCATTTCTGGATCACTAGGGTGTTTTGTAACGTCATTATTAACTAGAGCTTTTCCTTTAAGTTTCCTTAAATCATCCTTGAGAGCTGTAGTTACCAAAACTTTTTCCTGAAGACTAGCATTTAAATCAAAAATTTCCACAGACTTTAGATTAACTTGATTAATTAAATCATCACATTGTTCTTTTAATCGAATACGTGCTGGTTTAATCGAGTCATAAAGTTGCTTATAGGTCTGTTTCAAATGCTCATTCTTAGCAATAAGCTTTGTCACCCTATGATTCAATTCAATATTTATAGTTTCAATCTCTTCTAAGTCCTTTTTAATCTTATCCTCATTCTATTTTCTACTTAGAGATTTAATTCTCTCTTTTAAATTCTTTATGACTGTGTCTTTCTCTTGGGAATTAGCTTTTAATTCATTTAATTTAAATAATTGATCAAAACTTGGAGCACTTTGATTTGAAATAGAATTGTCCCTTTGAAAAATTTCCTGATTATGTTGAGTATCAACTTCTAAAGAAATGCAATGTTTTTCAAGAGTGGTAAAACTTTTGAACAGTTTATCATAAATCTATTTTTCAATGAAATCCTTCTTATTGAGAAGCTCAGTCTCAAGTTTGAGACACTTTTCACATTAATGCACATTCACAGAAGCAATATTCACAAACAAATTTACAAGTATGTTCACAATATCTTTGCTTATTACTTGTTCAAAGAGTCGTTGTTTATGTTCAAACTTGATTCATTTTACACTTCAAATGTTTTGGACTCTAAATGATGTTGTTCAACGATGTTCCATTTGATGAAAGACATTTTGGACTTCAAAAAGTTCATCAACCAAATATTGATTGAATGTGTTAAATAAGTCCTTCAGAGCTTTTACAAATGGAATTATTTCATCCCAAAAACAAGATTTTGTATGTTCGAACCCCCATGAGCCCTCAGTGATAGCTGTGGGTGTGGTTCTTTCTTTGACAACCACATCAAAACCAGCAAGATGGTGTTTAAGTTTCTTCAAACTCGTATTCACCATGCTGACTTTAAGAAGTTCTTTCAGAACCTCAACTCTGGTGGGTCTACTAGAAAGAATGGGTTCTACAGAATTTACCGAATTCTGAGACCAAAAGGCTTGTTCAGCAGATAATTCAGTTTTTAGAACAAATCATGTTTTAAAATCTTTATAAAGTTGGTTAAGAACAGCATAATCGACTGGTGTTGTATTAACTTTCTTTTCTAACATTATAGGATCCTTTTGTTTTAAAAACATTTTTAAATGACTCTCTTCAGCAAGCATTAAGGTCTCTTCAGATTCAGGAATCACAATGGGATTAGTTTTCTCAATAATATCACCAACATATAGCTTCGGTTCTGTGGTATATCATATATCATAACACGAGGTCGATTCTTGGACTTGGCTAGTTTCTAGAGAGAGAAACACATGAGAGGTTTTCTAGAGAGAGAAACAAGTGTGTTTAATTGGAAAATGAATAATGACTAGCTACCTCTTCCAAAGTTGGAAGAGGTATATATATAGTTCTTACAATATATCGGGTATTAGTACCCGGTTAATTACCGAAAGTCATACGTTAAACTATTAACTACGAGCTATTAATAAACAGTTAAATACATTGGGGTTGACGAGTCTTTTCTAAAATCTAACAATCTCCCCTTAAGGGAGGTCACCCCTGAAAATACTAAACTTAATCACTTCAGTCTTTAGCTCGTAGAGATATGATTCTTCTTTTAATATCTTGTACGTTGGTGGCAGAGATCTTTTGATTTATCATTGACTTGTCTTTGATTATGATCTTGAGCTTTCTTGAGATCATCGGCCAAACATAATCTTACATCATCTTGTAATGTATCGCCATTTTGTGTACTTGTGAAGAAATTAATGATATCAGAGTTTGCGGAAGCTTTGACACCTGTATGAGATCTTTCTTAACTTCATAACAAGTATAGGTCATGTCTTAGCAGTTGGTGATTGACTTGACATTTCAGTTACTGGTAACTCCATTTCTATCTCCATCTTTAATTGGTTTCTGAATGGATATCAGTTAGAAATAAAGAGTAAATTGATTTGAACTTCAGTATTAGTGTTAGATATGAACAAATTATTTGTAATACTTGAGAGTTTTGATTCGTTTGTCAAATGTTCAATAAACGTCATTCATTCCTGATCAATTTGATTCACATAGAATAGGCACCATCGTGGATTTCCCAGTTGACACAAGTTTGATTCTTGTAGAATCGCACAAGTCACCTACCAAGAGCTTGTTTGATGTTGGCTCTAGCAGGATTTCCATCTTCATTGTGAAAAACCTTCGTTTCACTCGGATGTTCTGCTATAATCACAAAGGATAATGCATAGGCTCTAGGGATAGACTTGTTTCCACAGTGTGTGAAAGACAAGAGAATTGGATATGTGTCCTAACGAGATTAATTGATGATCTCTTGGCTCTAGACTCAATAGTGCATTTTGGTTCTAGTAATCGAAGGCTGGAGCTGACTGCCACCTTTTCAATATCAACTAACTCGGAGTAAGAAAAAGGAAAGACACTAGATTAAGTGCTTTAGTCTCTGTGAAAATGAATCATAATCTTTGAGAGATTTCTGAGTGGTAGGAGGGTTGTGTACATTGTCATCACTGGGTCTTATATGTGATCTTCTATGTCAACAATTCATCTTCAGTGTTCTGGCAGCTATGCTATTGACTCGGTTTCTGCCTAAGTGTATGGAGGGCTTCTTTCTTTACACCCTTTATCCTTACAATTCTTTTTAATTCTTCAACCCCTTCAGTGCTTACCGAGACTTCATGACTAGAACCTTGTTGGGTTTATTCCAGTACTAGCTCCATCTTAGTCGGCACTTTTCCCTTATTCTTACTTTTACTCCTTTTATATGTCATACCTAAGGACTTCTACACTAACTAGTGGATTGTCCCTGGGTAGATCCCTCCGGTTTTGGCTGGATCATTGGGAATTATACCTAACCTTACCAACCTTATAACTCCAATAAAGTAAAATGCATGGTCGGTCTTTTGGTACAGTTCTCCTTTCCATAAAACCAATTGAAAATTCAATTAAGGTACTTATGATATAAATATCAAAGCGTTTTAGTTACCTCGATCATTTTAGATTTAATTTTTTTTTCAAAAACACTCCCCTTCAAAATGTACTTTGGTATTCAAAATTGTTTAGCACGTTTGGGCGGAGTATATACATGAGTCCTAATAATCACGATTATTATTATACACATATTTTAATCACATTTTCTCCCCTTATCAAATTTTTTTAACCCTTTTACATTTTGGATATTAATTGATTTAAATATGTTATAAAACTTGGGAGAAAAGTGTGGCCATAATTCCCAAGTCGTGTAAGAAACATATAACTGCTCCCCCTCAATCGTTGAGGGATATAAATTATTCCTACACTTAATCATTAAAAGATTCACTACTTACTAATGTACAAGATATATTATTCACAATAAGAAAGTATTGACCTTTTTATTGTAACAACGATGTCATCACGTTGTTCTGTTGATCAGCCTGTAGTCAATATATCTTATTCTTCCTCCAACAAAGCTTTCCAAGGCTTCTAATAAGATCCTCCTGATCTTGTGAGTCTTTTCTCGATGCTGTGATGAAGTCTTTGATCTCCAATTGTTCGTCCTCTGACCATTTTTCTAGTCTCATGCCCTTTATTGTAACCGAACTGATGAAAGTTTTCTTTTAAAAAAACCATGTGATCCAGCTTTTACATGGCTCGTGTCAACTTCCCATCACTAAACTTGTGTATTGCATTCTAGCCTCATCAACTTTCTCTGATCATTTCTGTCTCTGTAGATAATGGCTCTTGGCTTAGGGACAATCGTATAATCTTCTTTAAAGGAATAGTCAGTTGCATCCTAATTAGGACGTTCGAGGTTGAGCTTTGTTTGATAGCTCTCAATTCCGAGCTGCAAGTCTCCCACACGAGACTCTGATGACGAGGTTTGATCACATGTTGATAATATGTGTAGATGGATTTGTATCCGATTTAGACAGAGGGTTGAGTTGTCTTGAAGATTGAGTAGATTACAGATCTTCAAATTCATTTGGATGAAGGTTTTAATACCCGTTTTTTTTTTACGAGATCTTGTACTCTTTGTAGTCAGCTCGACGAAGAATTATCTCTCTTAAGTAGTTGTATCTGTATTTTTCGAAAGTCTTGACACGGATCACACTAAGAATTCGCATCTGGGATCTGGACTGCTTCCGATTCTAAGGGCTCACTATGTTTGTTGATGTTAAAATTGCTTTCTACTGAACCACCTGTGGGGTGATACCCTAAGCTAACTGATGTCATAATCGAGTTCACTTTCAACCACAAAGACGGAACTATTCTTCGAGTCCAAAGTCTAGGTATCGATGCGGCTTTGAGCTTGGATTTGGATAAGGCATGTTTTTTCATTCTTTGTCATCTGTCAGATGTATTCGGATCCTCATTGAAGAAGAATTGTAGTTGAATAGTTACCTGACCTAGTGGTCCTCCTAAGGGCAGCGGTTTATATATATGACGTAGAATTTAATGACCCTCAGGATTAACCAAATCAACCTTATTCTTCAGCAGCTTATGGCATTCATCCATCTGAAATCGAAGAAAGACATTGTTCTTGTGAAAGGCTTTAACAAGGTTAAAAGCTGGACCTTCCAAATCAGCTTTGTAGAGCTTCTTCTTTCCTGTTCATCTGCTAGATCCATGGGACGAAGGGAACCCTTTATCTTACATCTTCCTTTGAAGCTTTTTCTCCGTGGGAGCTTGATATGTTGTGGCGTATGCATTTGCCTAGTTGTTCTCTGGTCCAGGGAAATCATTCGAGGGAATGGTCCATTCTGGTTTAGGCGTAGCTGGTCTTTCATCTTCTGGAATCCGTTTAAACCATGTAGCAGCAGTTACCTTAGGAATATGAGCGTTATCAGTGTCCTCTAGATTTGAGACATGCCCTTCATCTTGTTTTGAAACGTCATCAAAGGAATGTTTAGAATGTCTAGATTCGGGTTCTGATATGTGCATCGAAGAGTCAATAACAGCATCTCTTGTGTTTGCCAGCCAGTTGAGGTAAGAATTGGATGTTGTTTGGATGCAGATGCATCAGAATCTTGTGGTTTCTTTGAACTTTGCTCATCATCTTTAGGAGGAGGTTGAGCTGACCTATAAGCACCTGAATCGTGTCTTCTCCTTTTTGTTGACTTGCCTTGGTTTGATCCAGCTAAAAGGCCTTCATCAACATCATCGTCTTCATCATCATCACTATCTTGCTTTCTTTTGTGGTCTTTAACCCTGTCTTTAACCTCCTTATCCATGGCATCTTCATCTGCTTTTAACGACATTCATAAAGAGCATGGTATAGATGGTATGTTGGCAGGATTTCTGTTTGCAGTCCTTATTCTTATTCATGTGTTTGAGTGAGCATTATTTAGATCAAATTCTTCAAGTGCAACTTTATTAGTTGACCTGATGGTATACGTTGACTCTTGTTTCTTCACCTTGTTCCCTTTTGATTATGATAATCTCTTTCGGACTCTTTTTAGATTCTTGATTCTTGATAGACTCTGGGCCAGGCGGCACATAGTATTTCTCAATTAAATCTGTAGTGTGTCGTTCAAGAATCCTAAGGAGAGCATCATCAAGTTTTGTTCCTAGATACTTATCAACACTTAGTAGGAACTGGGGATTTAAATAGAAAGTCCAAAACAACAGCAGAGTGATCAGTCTTCTTTACTTCAGACATATCTTGCTCTAATTTTGCCACTCTTAGCTGAAGGGCGATGAATGGAGTGATCTCTGGGAGAGTTGTGGTGATAGATGTAGCTTCCATGTTGATTGGTAGAGTTGTGACCTGTGAAGACGGTTTAGGAGATGAGAAATCAATAACAGGAGCGATCACTAGAGGAGTTGACATGACGGTTTGATTACTTGGATCTGATATGGTGGAATCAGACTCATTTACAACTTTAGATTTGTCCTGATCATCTTTGGTTGGTTTGTAGACGAAGCTACTTCACCTTGTTCTTTGTCACCTTTAGGAGCAGCGGCTTCTGTTTCACTTTCTGTTCGTTCTGAATCAGTTGTTGATGAAGATTCATGGACCACTTTCTCTGATGTATCATCTTCAGGTTGAGAAGAGGGTCCAGTTGTCGAATCATGAGGTGCTTGATCACGCCTAACTAGGATAAACTGATCCGTAGTCCTTTTCTTCTTTGACAGATCGATCAGGGAATGAGCTACTTGTTCTTCGGTTACAATAGCCTTACCCTTGCCCACTACTTCAGGTAGTTTGGGAGTTGTTTCAGATACTGGATCCCTGATCGTTACTCCTCCAACAGGTGCCTGACCTTGTGGCAGAAAGGAAGGATCCAAGCTAAGCTTAATTGCTCGTTCTATGTCAGCATCAGCACCTTCACCTTCTTCCTTTTCTTGATGCGCATCCAAACTCATCTTCTTGGCCAGTTCGAGAGCAGGATCATCACTTTCTCCTTGAGGAACAGATTCTTGTTGAGCTTCATCATCTTCATCAACAAGTTGGAAAGAAGGCTTTCCTTTTCTAACTTTCTGTGGAAGCTTACGCTTAGAAGGTTTCTTTGTCGGAGACTTAGGTTGTTTGGATGAAGGTGGCTTGGTTGGTTTGACAGGAGTAGTAGTTGTGGGCTTCTTGGGTGGAGCACGCTTTGTTGCAGGTTCAGGTTGCTTGCTTGCACTATCCTGTGGTGTTTTCTTCGTATTCTTAGCAACCATTTCCAGATACTTTGGATAGTACGAAGATTGTTGAATGGCTTGAGTAATCAATTGTTTGGGAATCGCCATTCCAAACACTTCATTTGTTTCACCTTTCGAGATAAACTTGAGATTACCTAGCAGAAAGTCATCTCCTGGAAGATGACAAGGAGACTCAGGTCTTTTATGTACATCACTGGTGCTCCCCAAATAGTAGATTATCATCTTAGTAAACCGCCCGTAAGGAATGAGGAGAGGAACTGCTTTCTTCTTAGGGTCTTTCAGACTGGCTTTATGACTTGCCTTGTGTGAGAAGAATGTCTGAATCCCTTGAGTAAACTCTTCCCATAACAGTTCTGCATGATCAACATTAGTTTGAGTGACAATGCCCCACAACATTTGTAGCACTGGGTGTCTTGGTTTGTCACCACCAGATGTCTTTCCGGTTAAGCACTGGTTAATCAGTGTTAGAATTGCTCTCCATGGTTGATATACATAATTCACACGTATATTGGAGACAAATTTTACAGGTTCAGGGTACCCCAGCTGATTTACAAAATCAATCACCGTGTCACCAGTCGGAGGTAACTCAAATGGGTGAGCTGGGTCGACAGGAGTTATATCTAAGGCCTTTCTAAGAAGATCAGCACTTAGATTGAACCATTGTTCATCAACTTGACAGCAATAAACCCCAGTCTTCTCGTCATACTTCATAAAGTTCCAGAACTGCTGAATGTAGATGGCAGGAACACTAGCAGAGGCAGAAAATGCTCTGAAGAAGTTGGTGTTACGCAAGATGTCCACATATATCTGAAAGATGATGTTCTTCTGTATCTTTTGAGCATCGAAAAGAAGATTGCTTTTCCCGATTTGTAACCATTGAGAGGGAGGAACAATCTGCTCATCTGTTCTTGTTAGTGCTTGAGCGGGAACATTTTGCTCTGCCATCGTATTCTGCATAAGAGTAATTAATAAAGGAAACAAGCATGGCAGAGAAACGATGTTAGAGAGGAAGGTTGACATTAACATGACATGCCTCAAATAACAGCAACAGTTTAGGACACAGGTTGCAGAATAGTTCAACATATACAATTACATGTTATCTAAGCCCGTATGGGTGATAGATAAGTAATTGGGTCATAGGAATAGGCCTTAAATAATTAACGGGCTTAATGGGCTAAATTTCTAAAAATAATCCCAAACCGCCGCCAAGCAGTTTGTCAACCCGCCGTGAGGAGGATTGAGCAAACCGCCGCGAAGAAGAGCTCCAAACCGCCACGAATATTTTAATATATTAATTAAACCGCCGCCGAAAGTAAAAATTTGAAAAGGGCGGGATGAATATTTTAATAATAAAGAAATATTCGACCAAACCGCTGCGAGGCAGCGGTTTACCTGTATGAATAAAATAATATAAATATTAAGGCAACCCGCTGTGAATCAACCCGCCATGAATTAACCCGCCGCAAATAGAAATCTCACGGCGGGTTGATAATTTTAATATTAAAATATTAAATTCAACCAAACTGTTGCCACGCGGCGGTTTCCCTGAAATAATAAAATAGTATTAAAATCAACCCGCCACCTAGAATTTTAATCAACTCGCCATGAGGAATGACTACTTATAATTCAAACCACACACTTCCTTTGGCAGTCCTAACTACATCCTGAGGCGTTCCTAAGCAACACAAACTCACTACTACCATCTTTATACGTAAACCAACAACCATCTTTATTATCAAACGCAAACCGCCATAGAGAAATAACCTATACCATTCATAGGAGTTTGGGGAACGAAACCAGGCATTTAATCAACTTTTAATATACCTAATCTACTAATCCCAGCAACAAAGTTACCATTTCAAACACTGAATAAACATTTTGATCAAAAACGAATGTAAGATTAAGCATAGGGCACACAGATGTTTGTCAAATGGTTAAACCAATATATCATAGTGATCACATTCCTATTCCGCACCTTTCCCCTCATTCAATTTCAGTTTTCAAACAATAATTAAAAATTTTGAACCCTAGATTTGAAATCTAACTATTCTGCTCATTTTAATGTGTTTAAATTTGATTCCTTTAATCTATAGATACATTAACATGCATAGAACAAGATTTGATGATTACCTTTGCAAGAAAAACACTGGAAATCAAAGATTGGAAAAAGGTTCTTGGCGGCGAGTTGCGTACTTGAGAGTGTGTGTTTTTTTTAGTTTGACCAGATTTTGAAAGTTTGACCAAGGCAACCCGCCGCCTCCTTTTATACTATAACTTTTGAAATTGGCAGATTCAGTCCCTGTGGTTTCTATCTTCTTTTATTTTCATGTTTAAGCATTCCTAAGTTTGTCCAAAGTTTGAGTCTTGGCAGATTTAGTCCCTATGAAAAAAAACTAGGAGACATGTAGCAAATTGCATTAAAGTCCCTAAGCATTATAACCATAGACATTTTTGGCCCCTTTGAGTTAAAATTAATTAACTCCCCTTCAAACATTCACCTATTAGAATACAAAAACATTATCTTAACAGATTTTAACTTAGGTGGTTCACTTACTGACCAAATATTCAACACTCCTAAACAGCCATGGAAGATCCTCCCAATCACTTCTAATAGAAACCAGTGTGATGAGGTAAATTTTTCAAACTTCTCATTTCACTCTCCTCCTCAAAACAACAGTACCCGTTTTTATTGAAAGAGCTGCAGTCGTTGATTGAGATGTAAAATTTACGCGCACACCCATAATGCATGGATTTTAAGTAATCCATGCCCCGACAGCGAACCGGGTTACATTTGGAAGATAATTGCCAAACCAATTTAGTAATTCAAATGACTTAATATATACTAGTTATATATATATAATTTTTTTATTTTATTATTTTTTTTATACATTATGTTCACAAGGATACACGTGGCACTTCCGTTTACTCATCTTCTCCTTCTTGAAGGCGTCTGAGAGTTTCAAGGGGGTAAAACTACTTCAGCATAAGGCGTGGTAGAAGAAATTCGAACCGTTCCTCTTAATAATGCTTTTGTGAGAAATGTCCGCAAGTGATAGTTCGTTTCCACGAAGTAGAGTTTAACCACTCTATTTTCCACTTGCTCTCGGATGAAATGGTGACGTATTTTCAATGATGCTTTGATATACAGTGCTGGAATTGTTCCTGCATAAGGGCATATTGCACTTTTTGTTATCTTAGTACAGAGGAATTTTATTGAATAGTCAAATTGTAGTCTTTGAGTTGTGATCGTTCCTATGGTTGTGAGCACTGCAACATCACAGACATGGCAATGTTTTCAGCCTCGTGTGTTTGATTTATTGCTGTGCTTATTTGCATTCTTTGATGACCAGCTAACCACATTTTATCTCCATGAATCTAAGTATCTTCCGCAGTTACTTCTTCTTGAATCGTGACCTTCCTGCAATGATCCGCTTCATATAGCTGTTAGAGAATTGCGTTGTCATGTCGGATGACCATATGACCCATGGTTATTGGTTCCTTGCTAGTAACGAGAATGTCACGGGGGTTTTATGAGCTTTTGGGCCCTTTTGGGAGCGTGGGTAGTGCGTAATGTTCACATACCTTGTCGCACCTGGCCAGTAAAACGAGGCCTAATAACAAATAAACTAAGAAAAAACTTACCAAATACTATGTCTTGTTTTGCTTTTAGTATTGTGTAGGGGAACGGTATCAAAACAAATGGACGAAAAAAACAAGCCAAAAAACGACAAACAAGCACAGGGAATAGAATAGACAAAGTCATTATCGTAAGAAAAGTCAGGAATAGTCAATATAGGTCACACAGGGGAAGTCAACCCCGACAAAGTCAAATGTGATATCATTGTGGAGAAAATACAACTTGAGGGACTAAAATTGCCAAACCCTCAGTTGTATTACAAGAATAGAAAGACAAGGGCTGAAATGGGAAATTTGGTGAAGTATAACTTAAGGGGCCAAAGCTGCCAACTTACCCAAAACTATTTTTTCCCGCCCAACATAAATCACCCAAGAAACCATCACGGGGTTCTTCTCCCCTTTTACCCTCGCAATACATCTTTACATGAACTTGGGTTAACATCTCCCCCACCTCCCACTATCACCACTCCCATATATAATTGCACAAGTGGGCAATCCACCACTCCAAATCAATAAATCCACAACAAATGCACACTTGATGTCAAAAGACCACAAAGGACATCATCAGCTTTGGAGCTTCATGTGAAGTTCTTGTTCTTTATTCTATATGTACTTGTTTAAGGCAAAACAGTGTACAGTAATTCCGTATATCGTCCGTGGGGGAGATTGTTAGAAATCCATTTACGTGACGACATTACGGAATTATCCTAGTTTATTCTAGTCACATACGGCAGACTAGTATACGAAATTATGTATAGTTAGAAGCGGTATGGAACTTTAAAATACCCCTCCATGGATTTCATGGTAGCGGTTTGTGACTCTTTTTTAATTTTTTTCCTTTCATCTTATTTACTTATTTTTTCCTCCATCTCTACCTCTCTCTCACTAAACTTTGGATATCTTATGGTTTGTGTCTCTCCCCAACCATACGGATTAATGATGTCTAGTTTCTTTCATGTAACATCACTTCTACCTCCATTTCTATTTTACCTTTTATTGTAACTTTGAAAATGATTTAAAATTACTTTTGCTTCTCTTCTTGTAATTCTTATAAACTTTTGTATGATACTATAGTGCAATTATGGCATATAAACAACTTCATAATCACAACAACACGATACAAGACGATCCAACCTCTATAATTGAGTGTGTAAATGGTATCCTAGTTAATATTTAAAAACAAATAAGGGTTTTTATTTATCTTTTGGTCTCATGAATTGCATCATAGGAATAATCATAATTTTTGATACGACAAGGACGATTATTGCATAGAAAAAAATCCCAATGAAAAATAGTCTTGATAACGAATTGCGAACACCAATGCACTTTCAATATATGCCATACGAGTCTATACTGAGAAATACATTTTTAAAAATATCAACATGATAGTTTGTTAGAAACATAAGAATTATAGGGTCCCTTAGTTGTTATTTGGCATTTATAGCTAGTTAATATTGTTGTTTAATGTAATTGGGCCGACAAAGAAAAAGCCCGAAAATCCCATCCAAATGCCCATATGGCCGGCCCCTTAGAGGGTTATATATTCTTCCATTGTCAAGGTTATTAGGTATATGTGATGTTCTATGTAAAACACAAAACTCATATCTTTGTAAGTTTAATAATCCTTCATGATTTATTTTCTTTCAGTTTCTCACTTGATCTTTAACACTCAATCTTTACTTGTGAGATGAATATTTATTGGAACCGTCAATTGGTATCAAGAGCCAAGTGGTAGGTGTTATTGATCTTGTGTCGTTTTACAAAAAATATTACTGTCTCCAAGGCGTACTGTTCACGAGTACTATCATCGACAATAAAATAATTAGGCTTATTTTTTTTTTACTAAACTTTCGGATAGGGTCATTTTTTTTTTTTTTTAAAGAAAAATTTCATTTTATTTAAAAAAAAACTTTCGGTTGATTTTAAAAAAAACAAGGGATTCGTCTCAGATTTTATTTAATAAAATGAGGAGATCTATATTTTGGGTAGTATATTATTATTTTCTATATCTCAAGGGGGGGTTGTGGATTTTATCTTTGGCCGTTTATTTTGGGGATTGCTATAGTATTTTTTATTGGTTCCTATAATTCTAGGTTATAATATTCTAAATTTTAGATTTTATATTCGTGTTCTTTTTTCCTTCTATCGTCGAGGATTTTACTTTGGTATATTTTACATCAACTTATGTCATTGTTTTTCTCGGTTTCTTTTTGTTTTTGTTTTACATCCCGCGGATTTAAGATATTCGTTTCTTCTCTAGCGGTTTAATCTGGGGATTGTAATATCCCGGTGAACATTTATTGATTTCAATCAAACACTTACACCACTAAAGATACTCTCATATTCTCTTATGGCAACATCTTAATAAAGATCAAGGGCAGTTGGTACGGATAACTGTCATCCTATGTTGTGGAAAATGGGTGGTCTTTGAGTCTTGGAAGATACATATAGAGAGGTACATTTGTGGTAAACCTCTTGGAAAGCTTATCTGGAAATCCATTAAAAATGGACCTAGTCCACATCCAATGACCACAGTCACTATAGGAGAAGGTGAACAACAAACTCAAGTGACAAGAGAAAAGACTGATGAAGAGTTCGCAGAGGATGATAGCTTTTCTAGCTGATGTGGACTGTGGACAACACCTTTTGCTGAAAACATTGGACATCACTACCACATTTGGAACATTATGATGTTTAAGCCCATGAGCAGGATTTGTGCATACGGATCTGATGTCGTATGAAGACCTCAAGCTTAGCGCAGCATTTCATGGACTATCTGATACAGACTGGTCATCTTACCGGACAGTGGCAACAGTATTGTTATAAGTGACTTTCATTCAGACCCGTTACAAATTATGATAATTCACTTCTTCGGGGATAATATGCATCTTAGGTATCACATGTGATACACGGGGGAAGAACTACGAGACGATGATGTTGGTTTCGGTTTTTGTCTGTTCATGATAAAATATTTTCCATTCTTCAAATACCTTTTAACAACGAAGTTGAAAGTAGTTCAACTGATGGATCTTCTGTCGTAAATTGTGGATATATGTTGATTTACTCATCTAGATGATGAGGGTCTGTTACAACTTGAGGGCCACTTATGACATAATGAGGAAATAATGCTTTCTTTGACTAATGATGCCCTTAAAAGCTGAGTTGAGAATACAAAACATAGGTTCAAAATATAGGACAATGTAAGGTTAAAAAAGGATTTCTTTAGAACAACTGGTTTTTGAACTAACAACGAAATGCTGACCTTGTGAAAGAACAACTTCCTCTTGTGTCTTTTAATAGGACTTTTACAACATGTGCGAGCTCTAATGTCCTTTCTTTGCTTTGGTGGGAAAACAGGGAAAGTGAAAAGATTGAGGTTGGGGAAAAGCAGATAACAATGCTCTTGAGGAGCGAAAGTTTATTTGGAGGAATTAGTTTGTGAAAATATCTACAAGTGTTTTGTCACGAAACTTTTGCAATCGTATGGTCAACCTATACAAAATTGTTTTCGTTGTTATCTAAAAGGATCCTGATTGTTCCAATAAAGGACTTACGCAATATTGATTTGGTAATTCATAACTCCATATCTCAAATTTTAGCTAGCTATGGTCACCAACACCTGTATCTTGGTGATGTTTTGTTGTTCCTTGTATCCTTACCCCCCCCCCCCTTAGGGTATTTGATAGTGAAGAGACCTAGTTCAAGCTTTGAAAGTTAGTATTTAGAACTAAGATGTTAGAGAGGATGATTAGAACCCTGTTGTGCAAAAGTTGTCTCTATGCCTAAAAATTTTGCTAAGGGTTAATTAGTCTTGTATGTTAACTATTTGTGCTCAAAAGCTGTTGTTTTGAGTTCATGTTTATGGTTACCAGCATATGATAAATGTTGCTAGTTATTATTTGATAACCTGTCTTACCTGTAACTAAACTTTGTTGTACTCAGTCCCAGACAAGTGTCAAGTTTACTCTGAGTTATAAAATTGTTAAAAGCCTTGTTTTCCAAGTGATAAGGTGTAATGACAGAACGACCCCTTCATATATTAACATAATGGGGTGTGTCGTTTTGGTCATACCAAAAAGGCTTTGTAGATTGTTATCTTTTTCCTTTTGAGGAAACTACTCAAAAGCATGGTTTTTATGGTTTGTTATGTTATTCTTTTCTAAGAAGTATATTGAAGACATGAATATCCTTGTTCGAGCGACTATTGAGTCTTGATCATTGTTGTATATTGCGGATATTTTGAGTTTGGCAAATAGATGTTGTATTAATCTCCTGATTCAAAATGTAGTGTTTGCTATAAGCGAATCTGCTGTACTAAGGATATGGTGTTCTTTGTGCTTACTTCCGATATTGCTGTGCCCTCATCGACGCGTTGAACCTAGATCTATTTGCTGTTAAGGGTACTTTCAGAAATAGTGATATAGAAATCTGGAAACTTGATAGAAGCTGAGGATTTTTAACAGGTTGTGAAAACAAATACTTGTTTTTGAAAAAGAAAAAGAAAATTATCGATATTACTCTTCTTTCATTGATGAAACGAAATATCAGGAACTCGAGCTTAAATTTCAAACAGTTCAATGAAGGTTTTGAAATCCCAAAGGTTTGTAATAGATTTCTAGCTCACCGATACTTATTGTATTTTTTTTGATATTTAATCATACAAGTTAAAAGATCAGCTTCAAGGAATATATGCATGAGTTATATAAATCTGGAAGTTAAAGGCTCAAATCGGTAACTGAAAGAAGTTTAGTGACGGCCCCTTACCCTTAACCAAACACGCCATCACTACTTCATATATCCCTAAGTACTTGAATTTCATGGCCCTAGAAACTTTGAAAATTACTAAGTTAATAAAAAGTAGGAAATCACTACTGTTAGGACATTAAGATTTTGCTAGCCTTCAGGGATGATGGGAAAACGTGTCCATTTAAAAATCAAGCGGTTATTAGTTTTGTATCAGTCTAAGGTCAGGGAGGGGAAGAAAGTGGAGTAGTGATCGGGACTAGTAGATAGTTTATGTTAATTTGTGAGTAGTAGCATAGTCTTATAAGTAGTAGAAAGCAAGTTGTTATCCCTTGTGAGGAGAGACCCCATCCACCCAACCCAAAAAGGTACTTGCTTCCTCTACCGGCTTTGTTGGCCATGACGCCCCACCCAAGTAAGTATTAAGTATATCCCATCCTCAGAAAAAGAAAAGAAACAATAGGGAAAGACAATACTCCTTTACCTGAGGAAAGGAAAGGAAAAAAGGTTATGATGAACTAGTATCTTTCTAGTTTTTTAAAAGACTATACATGTGTGTAATGTAATCTGTCTCGTAGATGAATAAATCTTGTTTGTCCTGATGCTAGCAAAAGTCAAAATCTAAGGGCGTGTCGAAGGAGCCATAGAGGAATTTGCTAGTTAGTTGCTAGGAGTCTGAGAACGTGTATTTGAATTGAACGAGTAGAGAACCCCCTTCTCCTTAGGAATTTGAATAAATGGGATCTTGTTTGATTTGTTTAAGTGGTTGTTTTAACGTTATCTGTGATTTAATTCTGAGTAAGTCTGTTTCTGTTTGCAAATATTTGGATTGAATGTTTGTGATTTTGTTCGGTTATCATAAAAAAGTGTTGGTATCTTGTCCCTCTTTGTCTTTCGGTGTTAAAAACTTAGATTTCTGTGTGTGCAATGCTTTAAAAAAAAACCTCAAGGTAAAAATGATAATGCGAATATGAAGCATGTTTAAGTTTTTGGAATGCTATCTGGCAAAAATATATGCTAGTGTGGGTTCTCTAAGTGGAAGCCCCCACTAGGAAGGAAAAAGGTAATATTTACTTTAGGTGACTATTGCCCTTTAATAGGATCACCCTATAAACCTAAAGTAAGTGCCTTTAGAAAATCAGGAAAGCTTGCTTAGTACTAGTGAACCTGCTAATTATGTCATTGTAACACCTAGGTTCTCATATAGAAGGCCTCTCACTAGTTACATTGTAATGTTTAGACAAACTAATGGACATTCCTCTGGAATTTATTTGGTACCCATTTTACTATAAACATGGACTGGTCAATATTAATGTTTTGAGGGGAAGTGTGGAGTGGTTTGGAAGGTGTAGTTGTTGATGCTGGGCGCCGGGAGACCGGAGTAGTAGTGGCGTGTGTAGGAGAGAGGGCACTGGGTTGTTGGTCTCGGTCGGGGCGGGAATTTGAAGTGGCATGAACTATCATTTTGATATTGCCCCCAGGGCGGCGGCCGCGGCCCTTCTTTATTAATGCTCTTTTGAGGTTGTGGAGGGAACATATGTAAAGAATGTTTGGTTTTTGGTAATCATAATATGGGTGGTGTTAAAAATTTGAATTTTGTGAATGCTAAAAACCCCAAGGTCAATAATGATGCGATTGTGAAGCAAGTTTGGAAAGCTACTGGCAAAATATTTGCTAGTGTTGGTTCTAAGTGGAGGCCCACAGGAAGAAAATTTACTTTAGGTGATACGTGCCCTTTAACTAGGATCACTAAACCTGAAGTAGTGCCTTTAGAAAAATCAGGAAGCGTTAGTACTAGTGAACCTGCTAATAATGTCATTGTAACACCTAGGTTCTCTAAGAAGCCTCTCACTAGTTACAAACGTAAAGATAGAAAACTAAAGGACACTTCCACTGGCAGTCCCCCTAATGCAGAAACAAAGGCTGTCAATGATCCTGTGAATGCTAATGATTTATCTGCTAACCAACGAGACCCCAACAAAATTGGGTATCCCATGTCTCAAATTCTAAAGCATCCTCAGTTTTCCAATGCAGGTTGTACAGATCTTCCTTTTGTACTTGGACTCAGGCTGCTCACGGCATATGACCGATGATCGCTTCAAACAATGACTACAGCTCTTTAAATAGAAAATGGGTCAATGTTTGAGGTAGAGAATCAGTGCTACTAACAGTCTTGCAGGAAATGCTCACAGAGGATTTTTTGGACTCATCCGTTCTTCTTACATGAGAAGTATTTAATCTAGCATGTGAGAAAAGTTGTTGCTGATTCTGTTGCTGAACGATTGGAACAAACCATAGGTTGCTTCTTCAGACATACTGATTTATCACTCTAGTCTACGTATATTTTAGGTCTCGTTTCAATATTTATTGAATATATGTGCGTTAAAGTAGTATATCTATATCTTCATTGATTGATGGAGAGCTTAAATTTATTTTAAGTCCATTGTTGATCAAAACCATACAAAAGTTGCATACTTTTGATCGGGGGAGAAAATGTGACTTAAAATTTACTGATAACTAATGATTTTATTGTTTATATGTGATAGCTTGAACCTTGCATATGCAAAACAACTTTCGAATATCGATGCACATGTGAAGGCGGAGCAAAAAGAGTAACATATTCTAAAATGTCAAGATACCAAAACTTTTGTGTTATACACAAGTATCTTGATAATCTACAAAGAATCTTTTGCTTCATGATCTTGGTTTCATATATGTGATTGGATAGCAGAAATTGCATGGGAATGTATCATCTCATATCCCTCAAAATATCTTTCTAAAATTTGATAGTGTTGTTGAGTGTTGATCTGTTAAACGGTTTTCAGCAGGTTAAGCTTCTTAGTTCCTATTGTTTTTTTAAGAACCATCAAAGCATTTTCCATCAAATGATTTTAAGGCGACTTGACAAGGGTTAATGCTAAGTTTTGACCTAAGTTAGGTAGTCTTCTGCAAAACTTTTGTTGTGTTCAAACTATTTCATCACACTTCGACTGTTTTTCAATGTTCAAACTATTTCGTCACACTTAGATTGTTTTTCAAAGTTTTTTATGCCATAGACTTCTACGGTACTTAATTGTATTAAGAGGTTGACCCTATGCTTGCAAGTGAGCCTAATGAAGCATCTGGACATAGGTTATGCTGAACACGAATTATACGGTATAGTCAGTAGATAGTAACGTTTTGACTCACTCTTTACCATTCTAGTAGTAGCAATGCTATTAGTGTGTTAGTATATGGACATCTGGTCTAGAGAACAACAAGCATACGAGAATCTGATACTTCGGTATTAGAGGACTTAAAGTTCATATAAATGTTTTTGTTGGTGATCAATTTTTGGAATTAGGACAAACGACTCAAGGAATCGATGTAAACCACATGCTCATACTCAAAGACTCAAAGATATCAAGAAAGCTAAATACTTAAAGCTTCCGCACCTCTGAAATCAAAGTCTTCTTCAAAATGTTAAAGAAATGAAGAATTGAAGAAGAAATAACTTAAAAGCTTTCAAGATTACAACAAGTTTGAGCATGTCGGTCCAAAGTTCAGCAAATGGCAAATTAAAGTAAAGACCACATGAAGTTCATGGAATCAAAGATCAGAATCAAGTTATCAAGTCATGATGAAACAAGCTCTGAAGATTAAAGTCAAAGTGAAGATTGCTACAACAAGCACAAAATATCAAGGGAAGATTACAAGGACTACGAGCTGAAGAAATCTACATTGAATGCTACGACTCAATTTTTGCAAATCAAGAGTGACCTCCCTTAGGGGGAGATTGTTAGAAACAAAGAAGTCTCGGTCACTAGTAGTTATTTAGCATTTACTAGCTCGTTAATTAATGATGTTTAATGTAATCGGGCCGACAAAGAAAAAGCCCAAAAAGCCCATCCAAAGGCCCATATGGCCGGCCCCTTAGAGGGTTATATATACCCCTTCACTTGTCTAGGTTTAGACCATGTGATGATCTCTATAAACACAAAACTCATATCTCTTGTAAGTTTAATCATCCTTCATTATTTTTCTTTCTAGATTTTCTCTTGATATTTAAACCTCAATCTTTCTTGTGAGATGAATATTTATAATTGTTAGAAACAAATAAGTCTCGGTCACTAGTAGTTATTTAGCATTTACTAGCTCGTTAATTAATGATGTTTAATGTAATCGGGCCGACAAAGAAAAAGCCCGAAAAGTCCATCCAAAGGCCCATATGGCCGGCCCCTTTGAGGGTTATAAATACCCTTCACATGTCAAGGTTTAGGGTATGTGATGATCTCTGTAAACATAAAACTCATATCTCTTGTAAGTTTAATCATCCTTCATTATTTTTCTTTCCAGTTTTTCTCTTGATCTTTAAACCTCAATCTTTCTTGTGAGATGAATAATTATTGGAACCATCAATTGGTATCAAGAGCCTAAGTGGTAGGTGTTTTGATCTTGTGTGTTAAAAAAAATTACATCGAACAAGTTTTAATATATCTCTTGATTTCGACTTAACTTTTTTGGGTTTCAACGAAAGTTTTAAAATCGAAATTTTTTTAAGGCCGATCTTTAAAAAAAGGGTAAACTACAATTCGTAATTGGGATCAGCCAACATTTGTTTTGGGGCCACTTTTAAACAATTCGTCCCTTGTGGGATAATATCAGACGGCACAAGAAAAAAAATAAAGAGAACCAATTATATTTTATTGATCCCATTCGAGCAAAAAAAAGTGGAAGTTTTTTTTCCCGGCTTATTTTTTTTATAAAAAGTTTCCGTTTATTTTTTTTCAAAAACTTTCAGCTAAATTTTAAAAAAAAATTCGGCTTATTTTTTTACACAAAAACAGTTCGGTTGATTTTTTTTTAAAAGGGAGGAGATCTTTTTTTTGGGAAGTAAATAATTAATTTCTAAAATCAAGGGATTCGATTATATCTTTTAAATTTTGGAAAGTAAATATTTGGTTCCTAAAGTAAAGGGATATAATTTTTTAATTTTGAAAATTATATTCTTGTTTTTTTTCTTCTCTTTGACAAAAGCTTAGATTTATTTCAACATCAATTAATTATTGTTTTACGGTTTCTTCTTGATTTTGTAAAATCCCGTGAAAGATATGATTCTTTTCTCGGTTTTAATCAAAGATTTGTAAAATCCCGTAAACATTAATTGATTTAATCAAACATAAACTACCACTCAAGATCCGTTCATTCATATCTCTTACAAGATGGCAACAACTGATAAAGAGTCAAGTGCAGCTAGTACGGATAACCGTCCTCCTATGTTGGAGGAAAGTGACTTTGAGTCTTGAAAGATACGTATAGAGAGGTACATTCGTGGTAAACCTCTTGGAAAGCTTATCTGGAAATCTATTAAAAATGGACCTAGTCCACATCCAATGATCACAGTCACTACAGGAGAAGGTGAACAATAAACTCAAGTGACAAGAGAAAAGACTGATGAATAGTTCACACAGGCTGAGAACAACAAAGAGCGAGCTGACATTCAAGCTACAAAAATTTTT
>BQNB010047318.1:0-43193 GCA_026074375.1 Tanacetum coccineum | reverse complement strand
TCATGACCCATTACAAATCCCATATGACCCATTTTAAGACTAAACCAAACACCCCCTTAATTTATAAAAATCGATTTTTTAGCCTTTTTTTAAAAGAAATAAAGGGTAGAACACTGATATTAAGTTGAGTTTAACAACTTTTACACATGGTTATGTAAGTTTAAACAGAATTGATGGCTTAATTTATACTTCAAATTTTTGATAAATGCAATAACACAAAAAAAACTCTTAACTTGTATTAAGGCTGGAAATATTACAACATAAACTTAAAAATAAACTGAATACAACATTTTCAAAGTAAACTTAACTATTTTTATACTAAGGAAAGTAAAAACAGGGGTGCTATGTCTCGGCTTGTTCTCTTCTCTTTTATAGAAGCTCAAAGCCTTCTCTTGGTCTTGGGATGAGCTAGCTGTGAGAGTAGGAAGTTTCCCAAGCAATCCTAGCCTTCCATTGGGTTTACAACATTCTCAGCCATTGATGGGGTCTTCGGGTTGTGTGATTGTCAACAGGGAAGGGTTATAGGGGTAATGGGTTGTGGGAAATGGTATGGGGAGAGCAGGGAAGTGTACTAGGGAGGTGGTTTGGCCTAGAAACCGTGGGAGAGGCGGTTTGGGTTTTGGCGGTAAACGGGTTGAGGTACCCTGTTGGTATACAGGTTTAAATGGAAAGAATGGGGAAGAGGCAAGTATGGCCCTCCATCTTTCATCCCTTTTTCATTTCATTCGAGCCCCTTTTAGTTATAAATAGAGTTTGGAAAGTGACACTTTTGGTCCCTCTGATTTTTATAACAAAAGAATAAAGAAGGTTTGGTAAATTGCAAAAATGGTCCCTGCGTTTTATAACTAAAAGAATAAAAGGGTTTTGGTAAATTGCAAAACCAGCCCTTGTGTTTGTATTTTTTCATTTTTCTTTATAAAACAACTTTTAAAATTGGCAATTTTAGCCCCTAAAGTTTTATAAAAAGAATTGTGGGCTTTTGTTGGGCTTGGGTTTTGTGTTGGGCTTTTGGGCTTGTATTGGGCCCAATTGAGTGTGTCTGGGCCCAATAAGGTTTAGGCTTATGTTATTGGGCTTTTTAAGGCCCAATAAGGTTCAGGTGGGTTTTGTGTGTACGATGGCTGAGATTGGCTGTAACTGGGCTAGGATTGGGCCTTCAAAGTCTTCACAGTCTTTGTCAATTGCACACAAATGGGCTGTTGAAATTGATTGAGGGCCCATTTGGTCTTCACAGTCTTCATAGTTATACTATTGGGCTTTCCCGGCCCATCAGATGGGTTAAGATTGCATCTAATAGTATTCTTCAGTTCCGGCTCCGGTTTGACTGCTGATTCATTAATATTGACTCTGACTTTGGCATTTTTGGACTTTGGCCTTGATTTTGCACAGTCTTTTCCATTCCATGCTCAGTTTTGTCATTTTGGCTTGGTTTTCTGTCTTTTTGTTGATATCCACTTCCTGCACAATACAAATGCAAAACAAACATATATTTGGCAGTTTTTGTCTGTTTTTGGTCATTTAAGCTCGAACGAGCGGACTCGAACTAGACGATCGAACGAGCGGAGCCGAACTAGGGACGATCGCTCGAGCGGACCGAACTAAGACGATCGATAAGAGCGGACCGAACAGACAGTTCTCGAACGAGCTATCGAACGAGAGCGGTCGAACGAGCGTGATCGAACGAGCGTAATCGAACGAGCGTGATCGAACGAGCGTAATCGAACGAGCGTGATCGAACGAGCGTAATCGAACGAGCGTGATCGAACGAGCTTATTTTTTTTTGAGACCAACGATATTTTTTTAAAATTTTGTGTGACGAAAAAGGGTTTCGTAATCGGCCATATCTTTTGATCCGTAATAACTACGTTTCAGGGCCGTGAGCTCTCAATTCGAAGAGAAAAAAACGTGTGATCTCGCTGTAACCACCTTAGGCAGGTTAAGGATATTTCAAAGGCCCAAAAAGCAGGTTTTAGTGATTATTGACATTTTTCAGTTTTTTCTGGAATTTTTTGCGTGATTTCCGCATAAATAATTCACGGTTTTCATTTGTTTATGTAAAATCCCGTTAATCATTTATCGGTTTTAATCATAGACGTGTAATTCCCGTGACGTGGATTGCTTACAATTCACAATTTAATCACATATATCCACTTAAGAATCAACAACAATCTTCACACCTTCATAATTAATAAACTTAGTCATTCATATGTTATCAGGTAACATCATCCTCCACTGATAGCCCATAATGCAATAAACAATTATAATGGACAGCTGGTTCAAAAAGAGCGTCCACCATGGCTTGGACCAGGGAGTATTCTCAGTGGCATTCACGTTTCTACGATACCTTGACACTATATCGAATGGTGAATATCTGAGGAAGTGTATCTTTGAAGGTCCATATACGCCCACGAGCGTAATCATTGCAGCTGTTGAAGAAGCAAAAAACATTCTACCAGTAGTTGCACATGAAGAATCTGAGACAATACACAACATGACAACAAAAAACAAACTTTACTTTCAAGCTGAAAAGGAAGCTATTTTCCTAATTTTGACTGGTATTGGAGATGAAATTTACTCAACTGTTGATGCATGCAACATAACTAAGGAGATGTGGACAACCATTGAGAGGCTACAACAGGGTGAATCGTTGAACGTACAAGATGTAAAGACCAATCTATTTTGGGAATTTGGGAAGTTTACTTCTCGAGATGGAGAATCCATGGAGTCTTATTACTCCCGGTTTTATAAACTGATGAATGAGTTGACAAGGAACAACTTGCAAGTTTCACCAATGCAAGTGAATGTTCAATTTCTTCAACAACTTCAACCAGAATGGTCAAGATTTGTGACGGTTGTCAAGCAGAGACAGGAAATAGACACGGTCTCATATCACAAGCTGTTTGACGTTCTGAAGCAGTTTCAAAACGAAGTTAATGATATCCGTTCTGAGAGATTAGCCAGAAGTGCAAATCCATTAGCACTTCTTGCGGCTGCTCAACCATATTCAGATAACTACTATCAGGCACCAAAACCTCAAAGATCGAATGCACCATCATACATGCAATCTTCTTCCACACGACCAAGTGCGTCTACCAGACACAAAGGCAAAGAGATCGCCAAACCAGTTACTCCTCAATCTGAGTCCGTTTCTGAGGAAGACAGTGATCCAGAACAAGCTCGGAGGGATAAGGATATGCAAAAGAACTTGGCACTCCTTGCTAAGTATTTTAAGAAGCTGTACAAACCTACCAACAACAACCTTCGAACTTCTTCAAACTCCAGGAACAAGACTGAAGATACCACACCAAGGTATAACAACGACAATCAGTCAGGGCAGTTTGGGAATCAAAGGACGATGACAGTTGCTGGGGCTAGGGAAACAGTAGGCAGTCCGGTAGTGCAACAAAATGGGATACAGTGCTTTAACTGCAAGGGATTTGGACACTATGCCAGGGAATGCAGGAAGCCAAAGCGGGTTAAAGACTACGCGTATCACAAGGAGAAGATGATGATGTGCAAACAAGCTGAACAAGGTGTTCCACTTCAAGCTGAGCAAGCTGATTGGCTAGAGGACACGGATGAAGAGATTGATGAACAGGAATTGGAAGCACATTACAGCTACATGGCAAAGATTCAGGAGGTCTCACCTGAAGAATCCAGTTCTACTGGTCAGCCATTGGAACAGGTACAAAACCATGATGAAAATGATGTGTTTGCCAATGTGAGACGACATTCTGAGCAACCTGAATCCATTAACGACACATATGTTTTGGAGAAGGATGATAGCAATGTCATTCCTGATTCATCAAATATATGTACTAATGATAATCAGGTTGATCAAAATGCGGCTGAATGTGTTGATGAGCGTGCTGCGCTTGCTAATTTAATTGCTAATTTGACTCTTGATGAGAAAATAAAACAATTGTTAAAGCAATTAAAGAAAGCAAAACGATCATGGATCAAGAACTAAAGGAGTGCAGACTAACCTTGATGAGATCTGTAGGGACTGCTGGGGGTGGATACTTGTTTTCGGCGATAGTTGTATGATTGAACTTCAGAACAAACATAATGAGTTTGAGAAGTGCCAAAGCCTTTAATGACCCGGAACGATTGATTATGTCATTCTTTATAACAAAGTTAAAATGAAAACTCTAGAACTATTAGCTCGTAAAGACATTGACATAAAAGAAGGTTTAAAAACTAAAGCCTATGAAATTTCAGTTATCAATCAGAAACACGGTGAGTTAGTCAAAAAGAGTCTTTTAACTAAGTCGCAATTTGAAGGTCAACTCAAAGAGAAAAGTAAGGTCATTTCGGATTTAAAGGTTAAGGAAGGAAGAGATATTGACAAAAATGATTGAAATGGACAAACAAATTAAGTTTTTGAATGAAATTCTTTATAAACACAATCAATCAATTCAGACCATTCATATGTTAGCACCCAAATGCGCAACATATAATGGTAGATCAACCTTTGCTAATCCTAAGTACCTCAAGATAGCTCAATCTGAAAAACCATGTTTGTTGGGAATTATACTTTGAGTTGATTATGACAAAACATATTAAAGATGGAGGACCTACAAGACAAAGCTGGAATAACATTAATGTTGATTGAAGATTAGTCAAACAGTATTTAATGCTCAGCTAAAAGATAAAGATCAACATTAATGCTGATTGAAGATTAGTCAAATAGTATTTAATGTTGATTTATAGTTTCCTAATTTTAATTGATCTTATCTTGTCTTGTAAACCCTAACCCCTATAGTATATAAAGAGGGGTAGGCGTCTAGTATTAATCATCCAGAAATATAGAGCTCTCAATAAGAGTCGTCTAATATGAAAGTGTGTGTCATGTAATAGTAATAGATAGTCATAGATGAGTCATGAATCATCTATGTACTAGTTAGTTAATTAGTGTCTTATGAATAAAGTAAACCTTGTTCATAACATTGATTGTGATCTTTATTATTCCGCTGCGTGTTTCAATCAGTGTTATTATATCCTAGTTGGCTAGATTGTGGTTTAACAATTGGTATCAGAGTAGGTTGCTCTTGATATCTAGGATTTGTACAAGGTTTTTGTTGTGTTTTATTTTTTGGTTTTGGTGAATTCAATAAAAGAGAAGATATGGTTTGCATGGTCGTGTGTTTTGAAGTAGCATATGGTGCGTGATGAATGAATCCACTTGCAACTAAATCAATCATTGTTAACAGCAGGTAATACATGACTATTTTTGGGCTGCTGATGGAACTCTTGATTTATAGGAATTGCTTTTTGACTCCTATATTTTTGCTTTATATCTTTGGACATGCTTTGAATAGCTCCTGATTTATTGGAAGTTATTATGGTATAGATTTGTGGGCTGCTAAGTGGTTCTGTTTGATATATTCTGCTTGTGTTTAAATTTTTATGCTGCTACATGATGAGTGGTTAGTACTGGTTATAATCACGATTGATACTGGTCATCCATGGTTAGTTTTGCTTGTTCAAATCGGTTAGTACTGGGTGTATTATGTTAATTCTGTCAGGATTAGTGACAGTTCTAGCAACGACCTTGTGACTATGTGGCTATGAGAGGAAGGAGACCTTAGATTTGTGACGCTTTAGCGATAGAACAGTGACAGATTATTTGTCGCTAACAGCAGCTTTAGCAACAGCTTTGGGACAGAAAAAGTGTTGCTGATTTGATTTGGTGATGTTAAGTCTGCTAGTGTTACTTGGTTAATTCTGCTAGCATTGGCCGACATCGGATGACACACACCTTTTGGTTTATTGGACGTGTTTGGATCTCGAGTGATGATGGCTTATTGTGGAAAGTATTGTGAAGACATTTGATGCAATGGCTTTTTAATCAATTATGTGACAAGGGTACCCTTTTTGTTCGTAGATCACCGAAATGAGGCAACGGTACAAATAAGGACTATAAGCAGATCGCCGGATAAGGCAACAGTCACATAAGAGAGGATGATGTTATTGCACTTAGATGTTTCTCATTAATAATTACTATTTGAAGCCAACACGGACGCATTTGGATCTTGAACAGTGATGAAATTATGGCTCATTTTTGGTGATTATTTTGAAGAAGATTGGTTATTACTTATATGATGTTGTGGTTGATTTTCACAGGTGCATGTTCTTTATTATATCTCAAAATGGCTTACAACATTTTGAGTAACTTGTTTGTGCTTAAATTGGTGGTGACAAAGACTTGATGAATTAGCATAGGTGTTACCGATTACCTTATGATGCTTACTACGTTCATGTGCTACAATTTAAGGAGTTTATGTTGTTGTGCTCAGTGTTCTCATATAGAAGATGGAGGATTTTGTCAAGAGATTGCGATCTACTTATATTTTGGGCTTGTTGTTGTATAAGTTCGATGTTTCGTGGATAGTGCAAGAATAGATACAATTTAGGATGATTCTACTTCTTCAATAAATGGTATACTCATTTTTCTTCGTTGATAATTTGCTGCTTGGAGCCTAAGAAGTCCATGATCAGAGAATGGTAAACATGGTAAGGGGGAAGTTTATTGTTTATTTACATAATACATGCACTACTATTTGATTATGATCAAAAAGGGAGAGTGCATGATTCAGGGGTAGTTCTTAATTATATTAGCTTCAGGGGATAGCTTGTGCTTATTGTTTTGTCATTTATCAACTTAGGGGAAGATTGTTGGGAATTATACTTTGAGTTGATTATGACAAAACATATTAAAAGTGGACGGACCTACAAGACAAAGCTGGGAATAACATTATGTGATTGAAGATTAGTCCAAACAGTATTTAGATGCTCAGGCTAAAAGATAAAGATCACCATTAATGCTCGTTTGAAGATTAGTCAAATAGTATTAATGCTGATTGTATAGTTTCCTAATTTTAATTGATTCTTATATTGTCTGTGTAAACCACCTACCCATCTAGTATATAAAGAGGGGGTAGGCTCGTCTAGTATTAATCATCCAGAAATATTAGAGCTCTCCTACAATGGGAGAGTTCGTCTATTATCAAAGTTTGTTTTGTGTCTTGTAAGTAATAATAGTCATAGATTGAGTCTTTGAATCATCTATGTACTGTTTGTTTATTAGTAGTTTTTGAATAAAGTAACCTTGTTCATAAACATTTGATTGTGATCTTTATTATTACGGTGCGTGGTTTCAATCAGTGTTATTATGTCTAGATGGCTCCTAGATCGGGGTTTTTTTTAAACAATGTTTGTATGAGATCCCATTTATGATACTTTGATCATGCATAACAGTTTTTGCCCCAATAGGGAAGATGTCTCAGTGACTCTTGAAAATGAGAGTAGATCAAATTGATAAAGACACGTGAAACCATAATGATTACCACATAACATAACAGTCTTTATGAAATTTTTCAAACCCCCATCCAAACCTATCTTGTATCGGTTGGAACGCGCTAAAGAAGGTTTGGAAGACAATGTGTGAGAAAAACGTTTGTTAGGACAAAGCCAAACATTGCTAAAAATTGTTGCCTTTCTACCCGTATCGAAATCCATTAGTAAAAGTAGACAAGCTTACAACGAAATGACAAACAACTTTAATCATTTTAGAACGATTTGTGAACAAGCTTGGTCTAATCATACTAGGAGTTCTTTTCGTAACCCAACTGCTCATGATATGGAAGTTTTGATAAAATCATTATTGATGCCTCTTTCAATCAAAACTATATAAAGAAGTATTTTGTTTTGTTCATGAACTAAAAGGAAAATGATGAAGACTTTGGTACGTTAGTAATCCTTGAAAAAGAATTGTACGAACTTGATCTGAAAAGCTGAATTTTTCAAAACATATATGATTACTTCGTAAAGTGTGTGTGTCTAAAGATGTTATATGTTCATATTTGCATTCTCTGTCTGATTTAAATGCTCATACTGGATTACAATGCTTATATCTTCACAAGGTCAAAGAATGTGAATGTCTTGCACAAAAAAGCTTTCGAAACACTGATAATCTGTTAACAAAGAATGGTTCATCATAATTTGTTTAAAAAAGTTTTTCTAAACTTGAAAAACACTGATTTCTCTTGAACTTTGCTTTTACAACAATGTAAAGAACAATATGAAAAACAACTCAGTTTGCAAAGAGAACAATTCAAATGTATTTCGAAAGAACGTAAACAATATCATGAAATATAGGATTTGTAAAGTCAAATGCAAGACAAGAAACAAAGCAATAGTGGTTAAAGAAACTCATTGAGAAATGTAAAGGAATGTTGTGGAAAACTAGTTGATAAACCATTTGTGTTAGACAACCAATATGCTCAACGGATTCCATAACATCCGTTTTAGAAATCCGACTCCATTTTTCAAATTCTCTGAAATGGAAGGTTTCAAACGAAACAGTCGGTTAATAAAACTAAGTGCTCGGATGGTTTGATTTAAACATAGTCACTCAACAGACTTTGGCTCAGAAATAGGAAAACAATGCGGAAAATACACATACGAATAGCTTACACCAGGAATTGTATAGAATTGCCACTAGCACAAAACAAAACAGAGAACCGCAGTTGCCTCATGCTTCTAGGAATACTAATCCTTCATATTGTGTCTAAATCTACAGGAGTAAACTCACCTCAATAGTGTTAGCAGACCAGCATAAGAGCTTTCAAGGTGAAAGTAAGGTCTGCAAACATTAGTAAAAAGTGAAGTTTAAAAGAAGGAAGTAGAAGACACCATAGGATTTCTAGTATTTCTAAGAGAAAAACATAAATTTGTAATGTGTGTTATATAACACTACAAAATTTCCTGAACTTCAATGTGATTGATGTTAGTGCTAAATGTGGAAATTGTGTGTGTTTAATTCAAATCATGATGCTTGGGTTTCTAGATACTTGAATAGTCAGAATGCTAGAACTAAGAAGCTCTAATGTAGTGCCTTTTATATGTTAAGTGTGTATTGGTCGCATAGTGAACCCAAGAGAAAAGCGAACAAAAATGTTTGCAACACCCATAAGAAAAACAGTTACATCATTATACACTATTCAGAAACCCCAAGAGTTACTGTAAGGGTTTTGTATGGAGAATACAAAATAGGCTTTGAAATGGTGGATAGAAAAGAAATGTCCATTAGAATACAAATGGACACAAACGACACCTTCTAGACCTAGTCTTAAATGGAAACCAACGGGTAGAATCTTTAGTAATGTTCGTCTTAGGTGGCTTCCCACAGGAAAGTTATTCAACTCTTGCACGGGCAAGGTTGATATTAAACCCACGCATGGTTCAATAGTAGATATCCCTCATATTCATGCATGCAAACAAACTTTGGGTTTAAGTGCAGGTAAATCATTCAATGGTCAAAAGCAACAAAGAATTGACTTAAATGCATATGCACTATACAATGCAAAGCAAGAAAATCTTAGAGTGTGGTTGCTGAAAATGTTGATATCTAAGAAACCAATGCCAGAATGGTTTCACAAAAGATGAGCTACTTCAAATGACGTTTGAACACAGCAGTTCAAGCCTCGGTCATCAATGTCTAATGATGTCTGACCACAACAGTTCAGATCTCGTACCACAACGACAAATGGCATCTGCTGAAAATAACACTTCAGGCCTCGCTCCTTAATGTTCAGAAGATGTTTGATCGCAGCAGATCAAGCCTCGGTCTTCATGGCAATAACGTTTGTTCACATCAGTTCAGGCCTCGTTCTTCATCAAATGACTTCTGATCATAACCGTTCAGAACTCGGAAATTAGACCACTACATATGATACGTCAAGTTCAAAGTTGGTGTCCAAAAGTTGTTCATATTAGCAAGCAAGGACAGCTACATCACGTCAAGAGTATGGAATTACTATTCCACCATATATAGCCAATGCTGAGGGACAACAGGTAAATATTTACAAAATCAAAAAATCAAAAAAATTCTAAAAAGATTCTTCTCGACATGTCTCTTGGAATCGATAACATTTACGTGCTTAGAAATGTCGATTAACATTGACACGGGTGTGTAAATGAAGTTCGAGCGAGAGTTGCAAATAGTTTCAAAACGTGTCATTTCTAATTTTCTAGATGGCTTATGTGCAAATATCAGTACATAACCCAGACTTCAAATAAAGGAAGGTTTATAACTTATCCTCACAACGAGAAAATTAATGTTTCTCTGTCTTGAGCTGTTCTTACAAGACATTCAATATTTTTAGCTCAAGAAAAAGGATAGTGTATGTATCAGTGCGATTACCCTTAGCGTTAGAAGAGAAGTCCTCTAACATCTGGTTTTTCAAAAAGTTAAACATAATTTTTCAAGAATTTCTCGATGACAATTCATAATCTTTTAAAATTATGTGTTCAACACTTCATCCCTCATAATGTTTTAAAAAAGACAATAATTTTTCAATTGGTCCTATTTTTGAGGGGGAGTTTTTCGAAAAACAAGGTTTTAATGTTCTTGGATACATCAACAACGACAATTCTTATGTATTCAAAACATTATCAAAATGTTCCAAACTATTCATGCTGATAATATTTTCTCCCACGAATTTTCAAGACATATTTTAATCACAAGGTATTTTCAAAAACTAAGTGTTTAATTATTTTAAAATAAGGGAAAAAGGTATTAAAATATGATCTATTTGACTTAATGTGGCTGAACAGTAAGAAAGGTTTTATGGTTCGATATTATACCCAACTATATCTTAATTTCATGAGACGATCTAAAGTCATAAAAGGTGGTTAGGTTTAGGAATCTAATCCTATGATCCAACTAGGAATCGGAGGATCTTAACCAAGTGATCCAACGTTTAGAAATAAACCAGTCATTCGGTATATTGGGATGAATGTATTATGGGAATATTGGATACGATTGGATGCTACACTGGAACTATCACAAAAAGGTGTTAGTAATGGACGTTCCTGGTATGCATTGAAGGCGTTGAGAATGAAAAAGAAATGATGGGATAAAGTCTATGAACAGAAGCCCTCCACCAACAACTTAGGCAGAAAACCGGTCATAAATATGCTGTTAGAATCACAAGTTGTTGTTGAATTGAAAACGACATCATGGACCCAATGTTGAAATGCATAAACCCTTCTTAGCCATTCGGGTTTCTCTTAACAGAAACTTGTCTCATTTGTCACGGAGATTACACATTTATGTATTTGACTCTCACTCCGATGATCGTTTGATATGAAACAGGTGGCAATATGCTCCAGCTTCCGGTACTAAAAACCAAAATGCCCTAATCGGAGTCTAGAGCGAGATCAATCTAAATCTGTAAGGACACATTCCATTACAAACACTTGTTGATTCATCATCAGTTCACAAGCTGTTAACAAGAGGTCCTACACAATATCCTTATGAAATTGCACAAAACATCAGAAGTGATATTTTAGTAGTCTCAGAAGAACAAAAGGCGGGATGGAAATGCTTCTGCTTGAGTCTACCTAAACAAGCTCTCGTAGGTGACTTGCTGAAGATTCTATCATGAATCAAAACTTTAGTAGACAACTGGATATCGATTGTGGTCCACGTAAATGAATATTTGACGGTGATGAATTTTGATAAAGAATTTATTAAAACTCCGATGTGTTACAAAAACGCTTTTACAAGTAATACGTCGATTTATTTTCAAATCAATTTTCTCTATTATCATTAACGGAAAAAACCTGAGGTTAAATGGTGGAGACGGGTATCCTAATCAACCAATAGTCGATTCATTACACATATTCATGCTCATTTCACAATGACAATTATCATGGAAAGCTCATAATATTTAAAGACAATAAGACTTCCGCAAAACTTGATTTGAAGATTTAAGATTAGGCATATTATGAGAATGTTGGTAAAAGACATAAGATCGCAGAATGGAACAAGAGTTAAAGACAATGTCAAAGGCTCAAAAGTAAAGATCGCAAAGCATGGAGGAACAAACCTACAGCAAAGAACAAAGAGAAAGACCAAGACCACATGAGCTTAACGACGAGAGCAATCTCATTGATCTCATGAAGGAGTGTCATCAATGAACTCACTTTGGGGGAGATTGTTAGCCTTAAAATATTGAGCCGAACAGGAAGTTCATTCATTACGTGTACGAGTCTCGGTCATTTAATTAGTTAATGTTGTAATAGTATAATATCGGGAATCGGGCTCGATAGTTAATCTAATCTTGTATATGTTTCGGGTTTAATCCCAAGCAAAACCCGAGCCTGGGTCCTAGTCAAATATCCTAAACGTCACTTAATGTGTCAGGGTATATAAACTCTTTTCTATTTAGAAAAGAGTTAGTTGTTTCATTTTATATAATTTCCTTTTCCTATTTGCTCTCATCTCTCTCTCTCTCTCTCTCTCTCTCTCTCTCTCTCTTCTTTCTCTCTCTACAAAACAACTCACTCTCTTTCTCTTTTCTAGATCAAACTCGTGTAAGATATATATGTTATGAAGTGTTAACGGGATCCTACAGTTATCATTGGAGCTATCAAGCTGAAGAAGGACCCACAGACTTTGCTGTAATAGCCCATTTGTCTTTAGGTTCATTCAGTTCATCAAGCTCAAATACTGAGGTACAAAATTGCTCTAAAGAATGTTTAGAATCTTATCAATCTCTTCAAAAACAGTTTGATCAACATCGTAAAGTTCTAAGTAAAGCTAATCTATAAATAATAGCCTATCAATTAGGCTTAGAATCATTAGAAGTTAGAATTGTTCTTCATCAAAAAAATGAAGCTGTTTATGAGGAAGACATTGCATTTTTGAAATATGATGTTTAAGTAGAGATTATTCTATTAACAGAGCTGTAAAAATCAGTTAAGCAAAGGCTTTTAAGAGAAAAAGATGATTTAAAACTTAAGGTTAGAAAAGTTTGTGTAAAATCATCTATGAAAGCTAACTAAAGACTGATAAAACAGTTCAAATAAGTGTTTAATTCTAACTAAACTGATAAATAGTCAAATAAGTACTAAAGACAAAGCTGGTCTTGGTTATGATAGTCAAATAAATGAGAGTGAAGTGGTTCATAGTGTGTTTAACAGTAGAAAAAGTGATGTAGATGATAGTCCAGTAAATGATAGTCCAGTAAATGATAGATTCAAAACAGGTGAAGGGTTTCATGTAGTTCCCCCTCCCTACACTGGGAACTACATGCCCTCAAGACCTCACTTATATTTTGTTGGGTTAGATGATTCTGTCTATAAGACTAAAATAAGTGAAACTAAAACTAGTATATCTAAGACTAGTAAGGATATTGTAGAAAAGCCTAAAACTGTTAGGCCTAGTGCTCCTATCATTGAAGATTAGGACACTGATAGTGTGTTTAGACCTAAATTTGATCAGACAAAACCAAAGTTTAATAAAATCAATTTTTTCAAATCTGATGAGAATGTAAAATCTGTTAATAAGGAAAACACACATAAGCAAGTAGAGTATCCTAGAAAAAGTCAAAGTCCCAGGGATAATAGAAGAAACTAGAATGGGTTGATAACTCAGAAACTAGGGAATGGTTTTAAGTTTATAAAGAAAGCTTGTTTTATGTGTGGGAGTTTCAACCATTTAATCAAAGACTGTGATTTTCATGATTATAAAATGGTAGAAAAACCTGTGTTGAATACTAAGGGAAGGGTTACTGGTCAAAGGGAAATTAGACTAGTATGGAACAATGCTCAGAGGGTGAACCACCAAAATAAATTTACTCACCCACATCCTAAAAGGAATTTTGTTCCAACAGCAGTTGTAACAAAGTCAGGACAAGTACCAGTTAATACTGCTAAGCAAAGCTCTCCAAGAGCAGCAGCATCAATTAGTACTGCCAGGCCTGTTAATACTGCTGCCCCTAAATCAAAAGTGAATGATTCATTACCCAAAAAATATTCTTATTTTAAAGCACATTCACCAGTAAGAAGGGCTTTAAACCACAAATCAGCAGCTAAAACCTATAATCTAAATGAAAAAGTTAAAACTGCTAGGGTTAACAATGTAACTACTGCTGGGCCAAAAGCAGTAGTTAGTGCTGCTGTGGGAAATGGGGAAAATGCTGTTAAGTCCTCAGCATGCTGGATTTGGAGACCAACAGGAAATGTTATTGACCATACCTCCAAAGACAGTGGATCATACATGCTTAAAAGATTTGACTATGTTGATCTACAAGGCAGACTCAAGTCAGTAATGGCTTGGGTCCCCAAGAGAAACTAATTCTCTCATTTTGAGTGCAGGGTAATCCACAATATACTTTACAGGATCAAGGGATTTTTGATAGTGGATGCTCTAGGCATATGACTGGAAACAAGTCCTTTCTTACAGATTATCAAGAGATTGATGGTGGATTTGTTGCATTTGGAGGAAGTCCTAAAGGAGGTAAAATTACTAGAAAAGGTAAAATTAAGACTGGGAAATTAGACTTTGAAGATGTATACTTTGTAAAGGAACTTAAGTTTAACCTTTTCTCTGTCTCACAAATGTGTGACAAGAAAAATAGTGTTCTTTTCACTTCAGACTAAATGTCTTGTTCTATCTCCTGACTTTAAGCTACTTGATGAAAGTCAAGTCTTGCTTAAAGTTCCCAGACATAACAACATGTATAGTTTTGATCTAAAGAATGTTGTTCCTTCAGGAGGTTTGACTTGTTTATTTGCAAAGACTACAATTGATGAGTTTAATTTATGGCATAGGAGGCTTGGTCATATAAACTTTAAAACTATGAAAAAACTTGTGAGGGGAAACCTTGTTAGAGGTTTGCCTTCAAAGCTTTTTGAAAATGACCATACTTGTATTGCTTGTCAGAAGGGAAAGCAACACAAAGCCTCTTGTAAGACCAAGATTGTGAGCTTTATCAGCCATCCCTTACAAATGTTGCATATGGGCTTATTTGGGCCAACATTTGTAAGGAGTATCAATTACAAGATATATTGCCTTGTTGTCACTAATTACTATAGTAGGTTTAGTTGGGTTTTATTTTTGGCCACTAAGGATGAAACTGGTGGGATCCTTAAAACTTTTATAACTGGCATAGAAAACCAAATAAATCATAAGGTTAAAATCATCAGATGTGACAATGGAACTGAGTTTAAAAATAATGACATGAATTAGTTCTGTGGGATGAAAGGGATTAAGAGGGAGTTTAGTGTTGTCAGAACTCCACAACAAAATGGAGTTGCTGAAAGAAAGAATATGACACTAATAGAGGCAGCTAGGACTATGCTAGCAGATTCATTATTACCTACTACATTTTAGGCTAAAGCAGTTAATACTACTTGTTATGTTTAGAATAGGGTTCTAGTGACCAAGCCTCACAACAAGACACCTTATGAACTATTACTTGGTAGACCACCTAGTATAAGCTTTATGAGACCTTTTGGGTGTCTTGTGACTATTCTTAATACCTTAGATCTCCTAGGCAAATTTGATGGGAAGGCCGATGAGGGGTACTTGGTTGGATACTTTATAAATAGCACGGCTTTTAAGGTATTTAACACTAGAACTAGGAAGGTAGAGGAGAACCTGCACATAAAATTTCTTGAAAACAAACCCAATGTTGCAGGGAGTGGTCCAGAATGGCTCTTTGATATTGATACACTGACAAAATCAATGCATTATGAGCCAGTTACTGTAGGAAATCAAACTAATGGTGATGCAGGTATAGAGACAAATGTTAATGCAGGGCAAGCTGGACAAGAGAAAGCATTTAATCATGAATACATACCTGCTTACCACTCATGCTTTCAAAATTCTCTAGCTCCTGAAGTACTAGAGCACAATGATAAGATCTGAATGAGGTACTAGATAAAGAGAATGATGAGTAAGTCATAGAAATGGACAGGAAGAACAGGAAGGAGGAGCTTTTCAAATAAAGATAAGACCAGCAGTGCCAAGATTTCAGAGCAAATTAATAGTTTTGCTTGTTCAACAAGAATGAAGGTTTATGTTAACAACACTATAGAGATAATACTGCTTCATCTCTGTTGTACTAGTGCTTGGCCACGAATTAATACTGCTAAGTAAAATAATAATACTGTAGTCAAATATAAATACTGCTAGTCCTATCCTAATGATTAAGTAATGCAAGTCTTTGAAAACACTGGTCATGATATGCCATGATATAAGAGAAGTGGGTGCAGATGTTGACCTTAACAACTTGGAAACCACCATGAATGTCAGTCCTATTCCCACAACCAGAATTCACAATGATCATCCTGAAGACCAGATCATTGGAAACATAAATTCAACTACTCAAACAAGGAGGATGACTAAGATTTTTGAAGAACATGCTATGGTCAGTTACATCAAAAAGCAGAGGAGAACAAATCACAAAGATTATCAAAACTGCCTATTTGCCTATTTTCTCTCATAAATAGAACTCAAGAAGGTGATTCAAGCTTTGACAGATCCAAGCTGGATAGAAGCAATGCAAGAGGAGCTTTTGCAATTTAAACTTCAAAAGGTTCGAACTTTGGTGGATCTTTGATAAGTGTAGAATACACATATCTATTTATGCTTAAAAAGGCCCAATTCAACCCAAAACGGATCAAAAATGGCAAAAATGTGCTTGTATCTGAGTTTTATGTGTGCAGGTATGGATATGTCAAATATTGCAAGAAATCAGTCAAAAACGAACACGAGAACGGATGAGTGATCAAGAAGCTAAAGAAATCAAAGCCGAAGCCAGAGAGATCATGCCTCAGCCTTCTACAGTCAACTGCAGCTAAACCACAGTCAACCAAACCCAACTCCATTGTTTCATAAGTTCAAGGGCTGAATATGCAATTTGCCCAAAGTTGTTTATAACTAAGAAATTTATGCTTGCCAAACACAAGGGCCGGAAATGTAATTATCTCATAGTTATGTTTGGGCGCGGGTCAAATGACCGGGTCAAACTACCCACTTGCCCTCAATCAGCCAATCACATGCAAAGCCCTAACCCAATTCAACCCGATTACCCAAACATAACCCGAACCCCTAACCCGACCAACCCGGTTAAGTTAATAAACCTTATAACCCTCTTTACAATTACTGTGCATTCATTTTTACCCAAATGAGATCAAAACACTCACTCACACACGAACACTCAAGAACACCCATAAACCCTAGTTGCTTAACCCCTCACTCCCATCCAAATTAACCTTAGGGTTAATGACCCCCTCACAACCCGTAACCCATCCATCACTTTCAATTAAACCTTAACCCATTCCACCCTGGCTGAAAGAAGGATTCTCATTGGGTGATGTGACGTGTGTGATTGTTTACCTCACATAACTAACACACTCCCCAATCACACAATCATCTGATCCGGGTTTTATACAACATGCCTCAATCTAACGAATGAAAATAGTCAATAATCAAGGAGAGAGAAAAGATTGAAGGGCTGAGATGAGATAGAAGGACCTAGAAGATGGGAGGAGATCAAGCTTCGGGTATAAATACCCCCATCATTCCAGCTTGTAGAGTAGTAATTAGTGGTTAATTTTTCAGTTTTATATTTTAGTAGTTTAATTTTTCGATTCAAGTTGTTAGTAGTTTTATTAAATTCAAATTCATGTTATATTCATTTCGTAATGTAATAAATTTTTAATTTCAGTTTTAATAAAAGTCTTATTTCATATAAATTTGTTTCTCATTTAAATTCTGTCAACAAATGTTTGTGTTTGTTATTATTGATTCGATCAAGGCTTGATACCATTTTGGAAAAAGGATGGCTGCTATGGTATCAAGAGGTTTGTAGTAGGCTGGATGTGTCCATCTTATATTATCTAGATTGTTGTGTATGAATTAAGGTCTTATGTGATTAAGCCATAACCCACACCGCTTATTGTTTCCTGTTCTAGCTGGAAGCAAAGGGTACACACCATTTACTTTAACAATTGTCCGTTTTTCTTCATAGTAACAAGCCTGTTAAGTTCATTAGAAATTTAAAATAAGCTGTTCGGGTTTTGCTAATGTTTGATAAGCATTTTATTGAAATTAAAATTCTGTCAAGTCCTTTTATATTGCTTTGTTCATGAAGTTTAAGAGATATAAAGAATTTCTAGAGCTTCTAGAGCTTAATAGCTGATAAGCTTAAATACAGCTTATTAACAAATAAGTAAAGTAAAGTTTTATATAAATAGTTTCTTAAAAGATTTAGAAAATAAAGCTGATTTCATATAAAAAAGGGATGCTGTTTTTGTTAAAAGTTAGAGTGCAAGGGGCCTGTTTGTCCTTTTTTATAGTTTTTCGTTAAGTTTAAAGTTACACAGTTAGTCCTTTTTAATTTTCATAGTAAGTCCTTTGTTAGTTTAATTGTTAGTCTAGTTAAGTCCTTAAGTCCAGGGACTGTTTCTGCCATTAGTTCAAACTTTGTGTTTTTTTTTATAAAACTTAAATGTTTGGACCGCCTACTCCTTATCTTTCTGTTTTGACACTTCCGATCCGACCCTGGGTTTGTTTGATTTAAGTTTAGTTTATAAAAATAGTTTAATAATAATAAAATTAGTTTTTAGTTTAAATTAGTTAAATTAGTTTTTTTTAATAAATAGTATTTTAAAATAGTGGCTTTTTAATAAAATTATTTTCGCATAATTTTCTCTTTATAAAAAGTATTTTTATAGAATTATTAGTTTAAGTTTTATATTTTTAAAAATTAATTTTCGAATTTAGTTTTTAATATTTCATTTTCAAAAATCAAATAAAAAGAAAAAAATAAAAAAATTAGTAAAAAAAAAATGGTTTTCTCATCTTTTTTAATTAATTTAGAATTAATTCAGTTTTAAAAAGTAATTTTTCCTTAGTTTTTATCAATTTAATTTCTATTTTAAGAAATTAATTTAGATTAAATTTGAATTTAATTCATAAAAAAAATCCAAAAAAGCACTTAAAAAATATTTTTCTTTTTCCTAAAATTTTCTTTAGCATTAATTTAGGTTTAGGAATCTAGTTTTCATTTTTAAGATTAAAATTGCATTTGTTTTCTTAAATGTCGCATTTTATTTACTTCGTATAAGTTTAATTTGTTTAATTAGTTGTTAATTGTGCCTTAAATTTTAGTATATAATTAAATCAAAAATATCTCTTTTCTTATTCAAATCAGGATCTAAACTTAAACGAGGTTTCCATTGCACGAGTCATTGGGAAAACGACCCGGGTGATCATACTTGCCCGGTTTATTATACGTATTTTATTATATATTATATATATTTTTGAGAGTGAATTTTATCAAGGGTAACTTGGTAATTTTCTTAATTACTCTCGGGATTATATTATTTTATATTGTATTTTACGTGTATAAACTGCACAATCAATCTTCCTAAAGGTAAGAGGGCTATTGGAACTAAGTGGGTGTATAAAAACAAGAAAGATGAGAGAAGAATTGTAGTTAGAAACAAGGCAAGACAGGTTGCATAAGGTTACACCCAAGATGATGGTATTGATTATGATGAGTGATATATAAGAAATCACATATCCGTTTTATACAAAAAAATGACCCTAAAATGATCAAATTGTGCAAATTTTGCTTGTATATTGCTTGTTTTGTCAGTTGTGATGAGTAGGGAGAACGGATATTATTGCAAATATCACAAGAAAAGAGCCAAACCGAGCAAAAATGAACACGAGAAGGAAATAGTGCACAAGAGCTGGGAATTATCAAGCTATGGTCAACAAAAGTCAACCCTGGTCAACAATGGTCAACTCACAAAAGGACAAAACCCTTAAAATACCCAAATAACCCTTAATGTTAAATCAAATTTCACCAAAAACCCTAAATCACTAACACCGTTAGTCCTCTTTTATTAAGAAACTAACGGTCGTTAACTCTTAATAACTAAAACCCATAAACCCCTTAACCGGCCCAATTCTTTTATAAATCCTATGGCCCAATACCTCAAGCCCAGGTCAACCCTTTTTAAACCCTCAGTCAAACGAAAAGACCCAAACACTCCTTTAAGTTATAGAAATCCTTTTTAAAGCTAGTTTAGACTGATTTAAGCTAAGGCCATGAAAAACAGATATCCAACAAGCAATTTTAAGCACTAATAAGCATTCAGAGCATAGAAATAAGCACTTATAAATAAGCAAAATTAAAGCTACATAAGACAAATTTAACTTAAAACCTAACTAAATGACCTATAGGTAACAAGCAAGCCTAAATAAGCATAAAACAACATAAATAAGCAGTAATAAGTAGGAAGTAAGCAGTAAATAAGCAATAAGCACTTTTAAGCTAAAAATGAGGAAATTAGGACTTACAAACCCCTTGCTTAAAACAGGGATAAAAGGGCTCTTAGAGAGCTTATCTACAAGCTTTAGCTTGTGTAAAACAAGCTAGTAAAAAGCCTATAAGCCCTTCCCTTTTTGGCTTATCTTCTAACTTGAGCTTTTTGAGTGAATTTTGAGGTAAAAGGGACTTAGGCACTATAAGTTATTGAAAAACTTATAGTGCTTAAGTCAACAGCTTAAGTAAGTTAAAAAGAGTTTATGTTAGCTTATAAAACAGTTTTATAAAATAAAATGCTTAATATTAAAAAAAGAAACATGATTTAACTTAAGAACATAAATTTCATTAACTTAAAAACAAGAGTACAAGACTTTTTTTAAAAAATTACAATAAACTTAAAAACTTAATATAAGCTGAAAAATTAAAAACTAAATGCCATGAAAGGCTTACAAGGTCCTATATATAGAAAAATAAGCTAAGTCTTGGGTCTTCACTTGTACTTCTTCACTGAGGTAAACAAGAGGTGTTTTTCTTGTGTGAGGGCTTCAAAATCATCATTTTAGCCTTTCAATTTTCTTGGTCCCTAATCCTTGAATCTCAGCCCTTGATTTAGTTGTCCTTGCTCTAACAGCCAATGAAAATTGAGGGGATTGCCAAGCTGGATTGGCTCATTGAGGTGTGGGGTTAAGGGATGTGACTTTGGTTTGTTTGGATGCAGGGGAGAGGTCGAGGTGAGAGTGACAGGGGAGAGTGAATAGTGGGGTTTGTTTTGGGCGGGAAAATTGATTTGGGGTTTTTTTTATAACAGGGTAAGGTTTGGAGATTGGCAGGAATGGCCACTCAGTTTGTATATTACACGGCTAGTACTTGTGGTGATATAATTTTGTAGGTTTAACAACTTCAGTCCCTGAAGTTGTATTGTGTGTTTGCACCGTTAGTCCTTTTGGACTAACGGTGAAAAAGGGGTAAAGGGTTAATGTGGCTAACGGCAGTTAAATGTGATGATGGGCTTATATTTGTTTTGGGCCGGTTTGATTAATAATGGCAATGGGCCATTATCTTTGTAACGGTCTTCATATAATACCTTAATGGGCTGACCCAACCCATTAGATGGGTATGGGTGGGCCCATTAAGTATTTCTTCGTTTTTGGCTTTGACTTTCTCTTTTTCACGCTCCTTCTGTTCCGTGCTCGGTTTTGTCCGTTTTGGCCTCGTTTTTGTCCTTTTTGTTGATATCCGTTTCCTGCAAAATATAAATGCAAAACACACAAATACAATATATTTTTGGTCTTTTAAGTCTGTTTTTATAGGCAAAGGGTATGTGTGATTAAACACATACCAAAATCCCCCATACTAAACTATTGCCGTGTCCTCACGCAATGCTACAAGTAAAACCTTTGGGGGGAAAACCAAGAATTCTCAATCCCCCATCGGGGACTATTTATCTTGAAAGCTAGCTAAGTGTTCTTCGAGGGGAATTAAAGAATCAATATCTTTGAAAAGCCCTGTTTTTACCATTTTTAAATATTTACATTTATTCACACACATATTTTTGTATTTTTTTTCTTTTTCTCATTTTTTTGTACTTTTCTTTTTAAGCAACTAACATGTTTGACTTTCGTTATTTTATAACTTTTAGGGATCATAGAACAAGAAACATTTCAATCCTAAAATGCCCCAAAAAGGATAAATTCATCGTTCCCGGCTTTTCACTTGTCCCAAACCAAGCTTAAAATGAAATCACCGTTAAATACAAGTAAAGATGCTAACACTACTCATACTTGTAACTTGTGAACTTTTCGCTCCCGGAAATTATTATATCTTAGGTGAATGTGCTATTTCAAATTTAAACCTTGGGATCAACGTTTGCAAAATTTCTTTGCTTCTACTTCCCACCCGAGAATAATAAGTTTGAAGGGGAGTTCATCCAATGTAGCGACCTTTCGTCTTGGGCACATCCCTACCTTGCGGCTAAGTGACCAGGGCCTTTGACCACACCACAAAGAATAGTATCGGGACTCACGGACCTTCGTTTCAAAAACTCTTATGTTTCCCGTTTATACATTAAAGAATCCCACACTTAAAACGATTTAGTCTTCGTTCATAAGAATATTTAATTTAAGAAAAAAAGTTTTTCCCTTATTTATAATTCACGATTTAATACATGAAATATAATTAACATCATTCAAAATAATGAAATCCTCGACCTTTTGAAAGGCTTGCAACATCGTTTGTGTGCGATAAGATGCAACCAAACTTTTTTAGTCTGGATAAATACTATGTGCCCTTATTTTAGAAGCTGCAAACATCGGTTCGGGTTTTTTTGGGGGGGGGGGGGGGCGTAGGGCCGGGGCTAAGATGCAGTAAACTTTATTAGCCCACTAGTTTATTATTTTTATTACCTTATTTTTTTAAATTTTACATATAATATAAGGAAAATGTCTTTTTAGAAATTTATGTATAAAATTGATCTAAAATTATTGATATCGAAAAAACACTATACTTCAAATAAATATTGTTGATTTAAGTTTAATTTTCGAAGAGAGCACGTAGTATTATCCAGATGAAAAGCTTTCCTTTGGGGAGAAAAGCCACAAAATACAACTTATGAACTCTTAGATTTCAAATAATCCTTGTTTATAACATCCAAACTCATACTTAACTCTATCATTTGGCGTCCTTCATGAATTTCCGCGATTGGCTTAGTCTAAAAGTAATTCTCTTATAACAATAGCTATCACGCTAGCATCAAGGCCGCACCATTCGAAGCACTTTATGGTTGAAAGTGTTGTTCACCTGTTTGTTGGACCGAAGTTGGAGAAGCTCAAATCCTTGGTCCAGAACTAATTCAAGAGACAACTGAGAAAATTGTCCAAATCAAGCAAAGGATGCAAGCCGCTTGTGATCGACAGAAGAGTTACGCCGATCTGAAGCGTAAACCGATGGAATTCCAAGTCGGGGAAAAAGTTATGCTTAAAGTTTCACCTTGGAAAGGGGTCGTGCATTTTGGAAAACGGGGGAAGTTAAACCCCATGTATATTGGACCTTTCAAGGTGTTAGGGAAGGTTGGAGAGGTTGCTTACAAACTCGAGCTTCCAGAAGAACTAAGCAGGGTTCACAATACATTTCATGTATCCAACTTTAAAAAGTGCTATGCCGACGAACCGTTAGCCGTTCTGTTGGATGGACTTCATTTTGATGACATGCTTCACTTTGTTGAGGAACCCGTTAAGATCATGGACCGTGAAGTTAAACGGTTAAAGCGAAGCCGCATTCCATTAATCAAGATTCGATGGAACTCCAAGAGAGGTCTTGAGTTCACGTGGGAACGTGAAGACCAATTCAAGAAGAGATACCCACACCTCTTCACCAAGACCGCACCGTCATCAAGTGCTGCATCGTAAGCCTTGAGGACAAGGCTCGTTTAACGGGGGAAGTCTATAACACCTCGTGTTTTCAAGTCATTGTCGACGTTGATAAATCTACTATTTATTTTTAGTGTTATATGCGTTTGCTTGTAATTTCATGTATTAAGTAAAATCGCGTAAGCTAAAAATTTGCGTTCAATATAAACGGGCACCAAACAATTAAGCGTTTACATCAAGCAAGTATTAAATAATTATTTTGAGGATAATTATGGTCTTTGTTCATTTTATTTTTATTGGTTGCGAAAAGTGTTTACGTTTCGCGATAAATTGCATTTAGGCATACCCGGAACCACCAAAACTTTTCTACGCTTCAACAAATACGCACATTTATACCCAATACATAAAAATTACACAAATATATCATGTATAACTCCTTATGGCCGGATTTACCTCAAATGATGCAAAGAAATAAGAGAAAAATCTTGTAATTTGGTTTTGTACTTCAATTTTCTATTAAAACTACACTTACCTTGTTTCTTTGACCAAAGACAAGAACACAACTCTCCTAGAAACCCTCATCTTGTTCTTGACTAACTATTGCAAACTTTTTGACCATCTAACTCTTATATGTACAAGTATTCAAAAGAGATAACACATAGATAGAAAATTTTGTATGGATTTAGTAAAAATGGATAAATACAAAATTAGGGTTTTAAAGGCTTTTTAAATATGTTACAAGTAAAAGTAATGCAAATGACATGTTAATCTTGTTTATGGATTTTTATTCATGTTAAATGGACACTAAAATAAGGTTGTAAAAAGATGGAAAGACTTGTACACTCATGGTTATTGGGTAAAAATGGTTATGTATAAAACTAGTGATTTAAGGTTACTTATGAAAGTTATGGTTTATAAGTATTGTTATGGACTTATAAATTTGGACAAATAGACAATATATGGAACTATGGACTTTAATATATGTATAATATATAACATATATGATAAATAAGACTTGTGGTAGATTACAAAAGTGGGAAAGTATAAAAATAAGGTTAGTTATGGACTTAGCAAAGCCATTCAAACTTTCTGTCCAAAATTCGAAAATAAACATATCCACTTTATATTTTCATAAAGTAGTAGGTCTCATGACGATTCCAAAAAACTAAGAAACTTGAAAAACGGATAAATAACGAAAAAGTTACGATAAAAATAAGTTATACGATAAATAAACGGATTTATAAAAGAATTTTTATAAAACAATTTATAAAAATTATATAAAACAGCAAGTTTAGAATTTTTAACAAATTACATATATTTTTAGGATTCCAAAATGATAAGAAACGAAAATTTTCAATTAATAACGAATGAGTTATGAATTTCGCGAGTTTACGACAATTAATACTTTTATAAAACTATTTTTATAAAAGTTACTATTCATGACAGAAACTTTTATTTTTTTAAACCTCATAAATCATTATAACTTTCAATTACGAGAACGTGCTCGAAAGAATCGCTAAAAACAGAGCTATAACGAATAAAATACGACGTTTACGGGTTTTACGATAACTAAAACTATAAAAATAACTTTATAACTGGTGTGAACAGTAAAAAGTACTGTTCATCAGGGGACTAAAAATATGAAAATGTCAAATATTGATAACTCGTCTTAATACGAAAACGTGGACATAAGAAACGCAAGAAACGGACTTGAAACGCGAAAGTTACGCCAGTTTTACTACAACGGCAATTATAAACGCTTTAACTTATTAAACACAATTTTTCCAAAACAATTAGATGGTGATTAGCTATATAGAATTATGCATGGTAGTAGTTACCCAATGTGATTAGTACTTATACGACCTTAATTTAAATAGGTTGCATCTGACGATTTGCGTGACGCATTATTTGTGATATACTTGATATTCGCTCACTCAAGGTGAGTTCATAGCCCCACGTTTTACATGATTTGTTTTACAAGTTTTTGGGGTGAGAAACATGCAATGTTTTATAATTGGACACAAGTGGTTAAGTTTTATATTATGATTACGTGTTGCCTAAGTAGCGATAACCCCAGTTAAGCCCATTATCATGAACTGTCAATTGCTGAGTGTGAGCGCGAATGTTATAAATAGATCTATTGGGATTGACATCCCCGTTCGGGTGATTAGCTATCACTGGGCAAACGAACGTATACCATGTCGAACATAGGATGTTGTGGGTTAGAACATCATCACGGGCAATGTAGGCCATTTATATGGTATTCATTTATGTCGAGCTTCAGTGTCATGAGCTTAGGGCAACGTAATTACATTTATATGATGTCTGCATCTGTTGCATTATCATACACTTGGGAAATCTTGTGGTCCTACAATATACGATTTATCAAACCTATGAATTCACCAACATTATTGTTGACGTTTTAAAGCAATGTTTTTCAGGGGATCAGTAAGCACGAGGTGCAAGGGATACATTGGTGGTTTTGATTTGGATATCATGCATTAAAGATTTTGTCGCATTACATTTTATATAACTGTATTAGGCTAGAAATCTTTGTATTTTGAACAAGTGGACAAGTGAAGCTTCGGCTTATGTAACAAATACTTTGTTAATTCTAATGTATCAGTTTTAAACGACTTTTTGGTCGTTCTATATACATCTTGTGTTATTGATCTATGAAGTAACACGCCCCGGACCCTTATTCCGCTGCGACCCAATTTGAGGGTGTTACATTTAGCATTTGGCTTATTCTTTTTACTTATCTCTAGTCTAAATTAGCTTATTAGGTTAGGTTTAGTATAGTAGTAGCTTATTTTGCCATAGTTTTAGCTTATCTTAGTTTTGAGTTTATTGAGTTTTCAAAAAAGTAAAAAATTATTAAGTGTTTTCTGTCTAATTTTTAAGCTGTTTCCTAGCTTATTAGTGACTTTCAAAAAAGTTGTTTTCACAAAAACAGCTTATTTTTATATGCTTTATAACTTTGCTTTTTAGGTTTTTGCAAAAATAAAAAAAAGGAAGAAAGGAAATTGTGAGTGAGCAAGGTTCGAACTCACAATCTCAACCCTCCTCAACCTTTATAACACTCAACACCCACACACTAACCACTGTGCCCTTGGGACTTTTACGTCCTAAGGTGTATTTAAAATTCTTTTACCCCCTTTTTTGATTCTTAGTTATAATAAGTATTTCGAATGCTTATTTGATTTTTCCCGGCTTATTGAGTTTAGCACTTTAGGATTTCTCGTTTTTCCTGCATACTGCTTATCCTTAGCTACTTTTACAAATTTTCTAGGATTTTTAGCTTAAAGATTTATAATTTTCGTGAATTAATTTTGTTAAAAACTTTAAAAAGTCATAAAAAATAGAAAAATAATCAAAAAAATAATTTTCTTTTTTATAAAAATTTCTTTTATTATATTTTAGGCTTAGGATGTAAACTTACTTTTGTAGGGTTAATATTTTGTAATTTCATTTTTTTTAAAGAACGGGATTTGATCCCCGTTCTTGTTTTCTTTATTTTTAAGCTTTAAACACCCTCGTTTTAGAAATTCCTTATCCTTTTCTTTTTAAATAGTCAAATAGGATTAGAAATAGTTTAGAAAAGCATTTAGGGTTTAATTTTAGTGTACTTGCTTATTTGTTGCATTTTTATTAAATTCCCGTTTACGTTTTAATGCTTACATGTTTAATTGTCATTTCTTATTAACTTGATTTCGTGCATTTATTTACTTGTCATTTTCATTTAGTAGGATTTAGGAAACCAATTCAAAAATCTTTGAAACCATTCAACACGCGCGATCACCGACTTAACCGATTTTCAATTCACACTTCGTCGAGGGAAAACGACCCGGGAGGTTTTTGAGACAACTTTTGTTAAAAGTTTGTTTCTTGAACCCGACGGAAAATACTTACTATACTATTATTCGATATAATCCTTATATACTATATATATTTACGTATATCATATTCGGAGCGTTTTAAATTTTTGGCGCCGTTGCCGGGGAAGTGTGTAACGAATTTCGTGTTTCGTTCGAAGATTAGTGTTTTGAAGAACCTTCCTCGTGAAGTTATTTTTCCGTTTGTGAATATTTTTAAATATAAAAAAATACAAAAATATTTTACACTTCTATTTTCTTTTATTTTAATATTAAAAATAACCATTTGTTAATCGTTGTTACGGCTCACCTTTAGATTACGTGCTATAAGGGAAGTTTAAGGCGGGTTTGATCAACATCACCCAAAAGGAGAAGGGTTATTCTAAATAGCGCCTCGCGCTTACCAACTCCTCCGCTTTCTTGTACGTATTTTTAGAGAGCTACCGTGCACGTTTGATTTTCGGTTACCAAAAATATTTTTCTTTCTTATTTTAATTTCTTTTCTCATATATTATTAAAAATCTAAAAATATTCTTCTTTATCCTCTTATTACATTTAATTCTTATCTTCTTTATCCTCTTATCCGTTTAATTCTTCGACATGTCTTCGTATAACCATTTTGGTTGCTCGTATTGTGGAGGTCCGTTTAATGGTGGAAACTGTCCGAGCTGTAGCAGTGTAGGATCCGGAAATGAGTTTGTCTATGACCCAAATCCTTATTCTTATAATGAAACACCGAACTTCTTCAACCAACCTCCACAATACCAATACGAGACATACTCGTGTGAATTTTGTGGAGGGAACTCTCATCCGGGCTTCGATTGTCAAACAGGGAACACACCCGTCTTTGATCAGGGTCCCTGTTACAATCAAGACTTTGGATTTAACCAACCTCTACATTATTTTCTGAGTCAACCACAACAATTCCCTTGTGAAAATTGCGGGGGTCTTCATGAAAATTTTCAGTGTCAACCGTTGAACCAAAATTTCTATGAACCTAATCATTGCTATAATTCTAATTTTTCCGGTTTTGACCAATATCAACCCCCGCAGTTTCCCGTAATTCATCATCCTCCTCAAGCAACGGATACGGAAATGTTGCAAGCTAGAGAAAACTTAATGGAAACTATTCAAGCCTTTTTAAAAGAGTATGATCATATACCTCCTGAAGAAAAGTGCATGGCTTTATTGCTAGCTGATGAGAGATTTCTTAAAATTAAGCAAGCTATAAAAGAAGAGCAGAATCAACCCGAAGTTATGCAAGAATTGCTACTTAAGCTTATGAAAGATTTGCAGATTTTTAAAGGAATTTAACAGGAGGAGCTGGTAGCTCAAAATTTTCTTATAAATTTGAATTTTCCTATGGCTGATGATGATGAGTATACTATTATATATAGAAAGCCTAAAGCAATCACACCAGACTTACCGATCGAGGAGCCCGATAACTCTCTAAGTATGGGGGACAAGCATCTTAACACTATTTCGGAAACAGAAAAGTCTAGTGTTGAGAACCTTGTCCCAATCCCAAGTGAGTTTAAGGGTATTTCCGATGATATTTGTGATGTGCCGTCTTGTGATAATGATCATTTTGATGCCGAATGTAGACTTATTAACTCTTTGCTTAGTCAAGATATTTCGATCACATCTCCTAAGATTGATTTTCTTCCTGAGGAGTTCATCGGTGAACTCGATTTTATTGATCTAATTTTACCGGGAATTGATGAAGACAATTTTGATGAAGACGATTTTGATGAAGAAGAAGGAGAAATTAATGATGATATTCTTAAAATCGAGGACGAAATTCTTCGTGAGAAATTATTAAACGTCAATATTCTCATTGATAAGATCGAAGCGTTGAATCTTACTCCTTCTATTCCTTTTGTGCTCGAATATCCCTCCTCTTCTCCTATTGCCGTTGTGGATAGTGATTTTCTTATAGAGGAGGTTGATACATTTCTTGTTCCAGAAGACTCGATACCACCGGGTATTGAAAGTGATTTTGACTCGGAAGGGGATATTATTTTTTCCAACGACTTACTTAACGATGATCATATTCCCGAGTATGAGCGTTTTACCTTCGACATTGAGCCCGATGCACCCGTGATAAACAATTTTGATGAGCTTAATGAAGATGAATGTTTTGACCCAGGGGGAGGTGAGATTGATGTTTCTCAGAATATTGAAGATGACAATTCCTTCGCATTTGTCATTCAGACTTTTCTCCCGTATCTTACCTACCCTGTGGATTCTCCTATACTTCTCTCTACCGGGAGTTAAGACACCATTTTTGACCCTGACATCTCCACTTGGAGCCGGTGGCATCTCATCGGGATGGAACTTTCATGTGTAATGTTTATCCAAACATTAATGAAAGCCCGATTAAGATTTTCTCTTCAATTTGCTTTCCCTATGGACAACTTAATGCGGGGATAGAGTCAAGCTATATGACTCGGTTACCAAAAACAAAGCGCTTCATGGGAGGCACCCCATGCTTATCCATTTTTCTTCTTTCTTATTTCTATTGTGATGTGAGGAGGCTTGTACTCTTCCGATTCTTATTGTTTGTACTTGTGATTTTTTGTAGGATTGACCTAAAATTTTTGAAGACTCTCGTGTTTGGTGTTTTGTCCCGGTCAACTCGAGCTTCCTAGCCTTTGCTTGCCATTAGTTTGGGGAAATTTGATATCCTAAGATTATTATCGACTAACATTTATCTTCTAGCATACTTGATAAACGGCTTAAGATTTTTATGATACTTTCTCCATGCTCGGATTATGCATTCATTTTTTTTTGAGTTCTAGTATGGGTTTTAAGTCTTAGGCTAAGAAACATTGATGACAATATTTAATTTTAGTATGGGGTAGTATATCTTCGATATGATCTTACCTACCCTTTGCCCGTTGTTCTCACGTACCCCGTTTTCCCACAAAAAATTTAAATTTTTAAGTCTTAATATCTAGTTTATTGTTCATATATATAAAAAAATGTGTGTAATGGAAAATAGAAAATAGTTGATAAAAATAATAAGTGTTTTGACACGAATGTAGGCTTTCCGTTGGTGAGAACGAAAAGTAAATTTTGACCCGACCGGTTTTATATCTTAGCTTTCTCCTTAACGTGTATAGATGAATTTTTGCTAATCTTTTATACAAGGAGCTATAAAACGCAAGTCTAGCTTAAAAAAGTCAAGACTTTGCAAGTTCCCATAATTGATTTTAAATATGCGAAGTTCGATTTATTAGGCTAAGTATTCACGAGTTTCTTTATTAGAAATTTTAAATTGTGAAGAACAAGAGATGATAGAGTAGAGTATAAGTTTTGATGCTAAACATAGAATAGTTGGATTTCTTTAAGGCTCATAAAGGTTAATTGTGGCTTTTTGCTCCCATCAGCTTAATAAACGTTATATAATTGTTGAATAAATAAAGTTTCTTTGTTTTTTGCGATTCTTAGTTTAGATCACTTCGTAGAGATTCCTTTTGGTGAAAGTAAGGTACACATCGAGGTTTTGTCAGTGTTGTAGGGAAATAGACTCCTGGACCATGGTCGGCTCGCATACCGATGTGACAGTCAGGGCTTGAAATTTAGCTATAATAATAATAATTATGTAATAAACCGAAGCCGAAATAAGACTTCTGGATCATTGTCGGCTCGCATACCGATGTGACAGTCGTTTAAAGGGTGGTAATAATAATAATAATAAATGTGGGCTGATAAAAGTTTACTACCTCTTGCCGGCTCACAACCGATTTGGTAGTCTTCTAAATAAGGCACATAGTAATAATAACCCAAGACTGATAAAAGTTTGTTGCATCTTGCCGGCTCACAACCGATGTTGCAGCCTTCTAAAAGGTCAAGGATATTACTGAGGTCGAAATATGTTTGTTGCATCTTGCCGGCTTACAACCGATGTTGCAGCCTTCTAAAAGACCGGGGTTTAATAATGTTGCAATAATAATAATAATAAATCCAAATTTCAACTCCGGGGTTATCTAAATAAAGCCTCCGTCTCTGGAATCGTAGTTGAGTTGTTTCGAATGAAATAAATAGGATAACCCCTAAATCATGCGCAATTAGAACCTTAATGTGGACCTTATTCTCACCATATCGTCTTTTTAGGAAAGGATTTCAAACTATTAATAGTCTAAACCGGGTTTACTTTATTAATAAGGACATAATTTATTTGTCACCAATAATAATAATAAAATCTTTAGAGGAAATTAGGAATAAGGGAGGAAAAGTAAGCACACATTTAGCTTTTATGAGTAGTGTTAGCATCATAACTTGTATTTTGCAATGATCTTGTTTTTAAGCTTGGCTTGGAGAGGTAAAAGTCGAGGACGATGAATTTATCTATTTGGACACTTTTTATGATTTTTGTTCCGTAATCCTAAAAGTTATCAATGAATAATAAAAGCGATACATTATGTCACACATGAATAAGTTGTAAATTATGAAAATCATAAAAATGAAAAAAAGTTTTGAAAAATGAAAAAAGGGGTTTTTTAAAACTTGTGACTTCTTAACTCTCCCCATAAAAGACTTTGCTACTTTTCAAAGGATTAGTTTGGGGAAGTTTTAAGGTATTTGGTTTTAAAGCATATAATATTGCGTGAGGACACGGCAATCACTTAGTTTGGGGAATTTTGATATGTGAGATATCACATATCCTTTTTATACCAAAAATAACCCTAAAATGAACAAATGGTGCAAATTATGCTTGTAGATTTCTTGTTTTGTCTCTTGTGATGTGTAGGTACGGATATTGCAAAAATCACAAGAAAACGGTCAAAATCAGACAAACACGGACACGGGAACGGAAAGAGTGCACAAGAGCCAGGATTTTCTAGCAAAGGTCAACAAAGTCAACCTTGGTCAACCATTGGTCAACCTACAAAAAGACAAAACCTTAAAAATGCCAAAAACAACCCTCAAAGTTAAATCAAATTTCATAAATGATCCTTAAAACACTAACACCGTTAGTCCTTTTAATATAAAAGGCTAACGGTCGTTAATCACTTAACCTTTCATTCTTTATACTCTTAATAACCAAAAACCTTAAACCCATCACCGACCCAATTTAATAAAAACCTGGGCCCAAGTCAAACATCCCCCTTTTAAACCCTCAGTCAACTCAAATGATAAGAAAAGGGGGCGGGAAAAACTGTTTTACTGTTTACCCGTCTTCCCCAATTTACCATCTTCAATATTGCTCGATTAAAATGCAGTTAACCTTTTCTAGAAGTAATCCAACATTTCCAAAAGATGCTTAGTGCCAAGTGACATCTCAACAACAAGAAGCGTCATCAAACGCTTGTGATTGGCTATACAGGCTCAAGGGGTTGACATGCGTGCTACAAAGAAACACATCAAGAAGGGAAATTTACACTAAAAACAAGCCAAAAGAAGCACAAGGCCTTTGACACAAGGATTGCCACGCTGGCAATCCGAGTGCTCACTTATTGATCAAACGGCTAAGAAAAGAGATCCAATGATTGCAAGGAATGAATGGTCAAAATCAGAGCAAGCAGGAGCGTGTGTTGAAGACTAGAATCTTCTCTCTTGCTCTATAAATAGAGAGTCTGCCTCACTCATAAAGGATCATCTTTTTACTTTTCCAGCTTTTTAGTATAGCTTTTAGTAATTGTTCTTAGCTTATGTAATTTTTAGTTATTGTAATCTCAATTCCAAGCTTTGTACTCATTTTCTAGATTAATAAAAGTTCAAATTTACTTATCTTTTAAATTGTCTTTTTAAACTTTTACTTTTATGCAAAAATGGTCAAATAAGCTTTTACTATTTTATAAGCTCTCATACTTTTACAAAAGCTCAAATCTATTCTTAAGCTGGTTATTTACTCAACTAAGCTCTCTAAAGCTTAGTTGAATCTATTATACTCAAATCCTCTCATAAATTACCACAACTTTTATGGAAGGGAAGCCAATAAGGGATGGGCTACCAGGACCACACCAGCTTATCCTAGGATAAGCTGGAGCTTGTTGATCAACTCTTGGAGCATTAATAAGCCTTGTTTAAGCAGAGGCTATTGTAAGTTGTCATTTCTTTTTTATAGCTTAATTCTGCATTTAGCTTAAATAGTGCTTTGTACTTGCTTATTTCTGTTTAAGGTAGCTTATTGTAGCTTATATTAGTAGTTTAATGCTTCATATTGTCATTTAATAGCTTAGATCTTAGTCTGCTAGTTAATTTTACAAAACAGTTTGAAAAACCCAAAAAAATATTAGCATAATATAATAACTCATTGTTTTGGTTTATTGTCTGCTTAGATTTTCTCAATAGGTTTGTTATAAGCTATTTGACATATGGTATTTGCAACTTGTATCTTAAAATTCATTTTCATAAGCCAAAAATGAGGTTGAAGGATTTAAAGGGGTGTTTGGCTTATGGCAGTACTAACTTTAGTTAGTACTGTCATAGCCTTTATGGTCTTTTAAATCAATCTTAAACTTCAAATTTGAGTTTATGAAGCTAAGTTTTAAGGCCTTTGTAGTTTTAATTTGATAAGTGATCATGTTTTTGAAAACTGTTAGCATTAGATCATGCTCATAAACATTTCTAGCTTAAGTCTGTTCTAGATAAATTCATTGCTCATTTTGCTTTAGCTTTAGTGTTTTAAAGTTGTAGAAGCAAGTACCTTAGGTCTGCATAAGTTAGTTCATAGTTTTTGCTTTAAAAATTGCAAACTGCATCAGCAGCTAAAACAGACAAATAACCCTTTTTCAAGATCAATTTTCAGCAGGTAAAAATAGTTTTTAGAATTTTAAATTTTGTGCACAAGTAGATTTTAGGTAATAGTATATCTATTTCAGCTTATTTTGCTTTTAAAAGTTCTTTAAGCTATCTGTTTTTAAGCTCAAATTCAGCAGTTTGTCTTTTGAAAAACCAAAAGTTCACTCAGCATGTACTGAGTAAATAAGTTGTTTTCAAATAGCTTTTTCTTTGTCCATTTGCTTTTCAAAATAGTTTTTAAGATCTGTTTCTAGTAGCTTTTTGGCCAAGGTTTAAGATGATATAAGTTAGAAAGTCATAAGGATTTGTTTGCTTATAGAAAATTAAGCCTAAAGTTGCCCTTAAGGCCTGTTTGGTATGCAGTTTTTCAACAAGTGCTTATTTAAATTTTTTAGCTTTTGGCTTATTCTTTTTGCTCATCTCTAGTCTAAATTAGCTTATTAGGTTAGGTTTAGTATAGTAGTAGCTTATTTAGCCATAGTTTTAGCTTGTCTTAATTTTGAGTTTATTAAGTTTTCAAAAAAGTAAAAAATGGTTAAGTGTTTTCTGTCTAATTTTTAAGCTGTTTCCTAGCTTATTAGTGACTTTCAAAAAAGTTGTTTTCACAAAAATAGCTTATTTTTATCTGCTTTATAACTTTGCTTTTTAGGTTTTTGCAAAAATAAAAAAAGGGAAGAAGGGGAAATTGTGAGTGAGCAAGGCTCGAGCTCACAACCTCAACCATCCTCAACCTTTATAACACTCAACACCCACACACTAACCACTGCTCCCTTGGGACTTTTACGTCCTAAGGTGCATTTAAAATTCGTTTACCCCCTTTTTTGATTCTTGGTTATAATAAGCATTTCGAATGCTTATTTGATTTTTCCCGGCTCATTTAGTTTAGTACTTTAGGATTTCTCATTTTTCCTGCATACTGCTTATCCTTAGCTACTTTTAGAAATTTTCTAGGATTTTTAGCTTAAAGTTTTATAATTTTAGTGAATTAATTTTGTTAAAAACTTTAAAAAGTCATAAAAATAGAAAAATAATCAAAAAAATAATTTTCTTTTTTATAAAATTTTATTTTATTATATTTTAGGCTTAGGATTTAAACTTACTTTCGTAGGGTTAATATTTTGTAATTTCATTTTTTTAAAGAACGGGATTTGATCCCCGTTCTCGTTTTCTTTATTTTAAGTTTTAAACACCCTCGTTTTAGAATTTTCTTATCCTTTTCTTTTTAAATAGTCAAATAGGATTAGAAATAGTTTAGAAAAGCATTTAGGGTTTAATTTTAGTGTACTTGCTTATTTGTCGCGTTTTTATTAAATTCTCGTTTACGTTTTAATGCTTACATGTTTAATTGTCATTTCTTTTTAACTTGATTTCGTGCATTTATTTACTTGTCATTTTCATTTAGTAGGATTTAGGAAACCAATTCAAAAATCTTTGAAACCATTCAACACGCGCGATCACGGACTTAACTGATTTTTAATTCACACTTCGTCGAGGGAAAACGACCCGGGAGGTTTTTGAGACAACTTTGGTTAAAAGTTTGTTTCTTGAACCCGACGAAAAATACTTACTATACTATTATTTGATATAATCCTTATATAATATATATATATATTTACGTATAACGTATTCAGAGCATATCAGGGAATTTCGGGGATCATGTTTCCGTCCCCATCCCCAATCTCAGTATCCATCCCCATCTCCAGCCCCATACCCGACGGGGATTAAAATTGAAATCCCATCCCCGTCCTCAACGGGGACGGGGATCCCCATCGGGGAATCGAGGATTTTTTTATCTCACGTATAATTAAATCTTTTGTAATTATCCAACTTCATATTTTTTTGCACTTGACAACCGTAACATCCAACAAAGTATAATAAACATTAAAGTAGAATATAGGAATTAGGAAATTAAAGATACAAAACTTTAACAATAGTTTTGCATACTTCATACATGCATCAAGAATTCAAGACCCGTTGAAACAAAAGTATAAGTCTACAAGTCAATTTGTGACCTGTGGCCACTAACAGATTCTAGGCCTAACTGATAAGCTACAATTTCTAGATTAGCCTTACTAAGAGTTTGTCTCTGTTCATCAAACTGTTTTTGAAGTTTTTTATTGTTTTGTTATATTTTAAAAAAAAAATAAAAAAAACATAGTTTTTTAGAACAAGATTTTACCTGTGTCAGAACCCTGAAGAGTTTTGAGTGTAGCCGATGGAAGAAGGCAAAAACTCCAGTTGGTTCATCTTGAGCTATATAACTCCAATCATATCCCAATCCATCTTGCACAATCAAAGCATTATCCTGAACAACTAATGCATCAGAGGTCTCTACTGGTACATTTTCTTCTGGTGTTGTCCTAGGCAAATTTGATGGTAAGGCAGATGAAGGTTTCTTTGTAGGATACTCTTTGAATAGTAAAGCCTTTAGAGTATTCAATGGTAGAACAAGGATAGTGGAAGAAAACTTGCATATTAGGTTTAGTGAGAATACACCTAATACTGTAGGTAGTGGACCAGATTGGCTATTTAATATTGATGCACTAACAAGAACAATGAATTATGAGTCAATTGTTGCAGGTACACAGTCTAATAGTTTTGCAAGTACAAAAGCAAGTGATAATGAAGGTCAAGCTAGAAAGGAGACAGAACCTGTCAAAGATTACATTTTGCTACCATTATGGACTGCTGATCCACCATTTTCCCAAGATCTAAAGAGTTCTCAAGATGATGGATCCAAACTTTCAAGTGATGATGGAAAAAATGTTGATGATGATTCCATGAGTAAGAGTCTTTTTTTGTTGATGATGATCTAAGAAAAGATAATGAAAGTATTGATCAAGAGAAGGATGATAATGTTAACAGCACTAACAATGTTAATGCTGCTAGCACAAATGAAGTTAATGTTGTTGGTGGAAAAACAAACATTGAACTTCCAGATGATCCAAATATGCTTGCTTTGGAAGATATCAGCATATTTGACCTCTCAAATGATGATAAAGATGTTTATGCAGAGGCTGACATGAACAATTTGGATACATCAATCCAAGTCAGTCCTATTCCAACTACAAGAATTCATAAAGATCATCCTCTAGATCAAGTGATTAGAGATTTGCAATCAGCTACACAAACAAGAAGGATGTTAAAGAATTTGAAGAAACATGGGTTTGTTAGTACTACTCAACAAAGAACAAACCATAAAGACCTTTAAAATTGCTTGTTTGCTTGCTTTTTATCACAAGAAGAACCCAAAAAGGTAATTAATACATTGAAGGATCCAAGCTGGATAGAGGCTATGCAGGAAGAGCTTCTACAATTCAAGTTACAAGAAGTTTGGACTTTAGTGGATTTACCAAATGGAAAAAGGGCGATAGGCACTAAATGGGTTTTCAGGAATAAAAAGATGAAAGGGGAATTGTGATAAGAAACAAAGAAAGATTAGTTGCTCAAGGGTACACACAAGAAGAAGAGATTGACTATGATAAAGTCTTTGCCCCTGTTGCAAGAATTGAAGCAATTATGCTATTTTTAGCTTATGCTTCATTTAAAGATTTTATGGTGTATCAAATGGATGTAAAAAGTGATTTTCTCTATGGAAAGATTAAAAAAGAGGTGTATGTATGTCAACCACCAGGATTTGAAGATCCAGACTTTCCTGATAGAGTGTACAAGGTTGAAAAAGCATTGTATGGACTACATCAAGATCCTAGAGCTTGGTATGAAACCTTGTCAACATATTTGTTGGACAATGGGTTTCAAAGAGGGAAAATTGACAAGACCTTATTCATAAGAAGTTATGCATTGCATTTGAGAAGTTGATGCATGAGAAATTTTAGATGAGTTCTATGAGAGAACTTACATTCTTTATGGGATTACAAGTACAGCAGAAGAAGGATGGGATATTTATTAGTCAAGATAAATATGTTGGTGAAATTTTAAAGAAATTTAGGTTTATAGAAGTCAAGACTGCAAGCACACCAATGGAAACTCAAAAGCCTTTGCTCAAGGATGAAGATGGTAAAGAAGTAGATGTTCATATGTATAGGTCAATGATTGGTTCATTGATGTATCTTACATCTTCAAGACCTGACATCATGTTTGTAGTGTGTGCCTGTGCTAGATACCAAGTCAATCCAAAGGTTTCACATCTTCATGCTGTGAAAAGGATTTTTAGGTACTTAAAAGGTCAACCAAAATTAGGCCTTTGGTATCCAAAAGATTCTCCTTTTGATTTGGTAGCATACACTGATAGTGATTATGCTGGAGCATGCTTGGATAGGAAGTCTACAACAGGAGGTTATTAATTTCTTAGATGTAGACTGATATCATGGCAGTGCAAGAAACAGACAGTGGTTGCAAATTTCACAACAGAAGCTGAATATGTGGCTGCTTCAAGTTGTTGTGGACAAGTGCTTTGGATTCAGAATCAACTACTTGATTATGGGTACAATTTTATGCATACCAAGATCTTTATTGATAATAACAGTACTATTTGCATAATTAAAAATCTTGTTTTTCATTCAAAAACAAATTATATAGAGATCAGACATCATTTTATAAGAGATTGCAATGAAAAGAAATTGATTCAAATGATCAAAATCCATACTGACAAGAATGTTGCAGATTTACTTACAAAAGCTTTTGATGTAAGTATATTTCAATATTTGATTGCTAGTATTGGAATGCTAAATCCTAAAAGTCTGTTATCTCTTTATGTTTTTGTAGAGTTTTGTATGAATTAGTACTGTTATTCATATCATTAAAAGTTTCTACTGTTAAGTACAATTAGTGCTGCTAATTATACTTAATACTACTGAGTTAATATTGTTAGTTATACTTAATACTGTTAGGTATAATTTATACTGTGATTATTGTGAAAATTGCTATGGATTGTATTTTCTTGGTTTTTGGACTAACATTTTACAGAAAAAGTAAAGAAAAATGTTAGATTAATGATGGAAAAGCTGGTTATTAGAGAAAATAAAAAGAGAGTTTTAGTGAGAGAATTGGTGAGAATAAAAATAGAAAAAGAGCTGTGTGAAATAAAAACAGACAGAGTAATTTGGTGAGAAAAATAATTAAGAGAAGTTGTGAGTTGAAAAACAGAAAGAGAGCTGTGTGAAATAAAAACAGACAGAGTAATTTGGTGAGTAAAAGAATTAAGAGAAGAGGTGAGTTGAAAAACAGAAAGAGAGCTGAATATATTAAAAACAAACAGAGTGTTTGAAATGGAATTGGAGTTAATGCTGATGACTCAAAGTTAATACTGCTGGTAGAAGTTAATGCTGCTAGGCATAAACTTACTACTGCTGTTAGAAGTTAATGCTGCTAGGTATAAACTTACTACTACTGTTGAAAGTTAATGCTGCTAGGCATAAACTTACTACTGCTGTTGGAAGTTAATGCTACTAGGCATAAACTTACTACTGCTGTTGGAAGTTAATGCAGTTAGGCATTAACTTACTAATATTGTTGTAAGTTAATACTGTTAGGCGTAACTTAGTACTGCCAGTTGAACGTTAATGCTGTTGAGGGTATTTTCATAAATACTTCAATTAAGGGTTTCAATCATTCATTTAATTGATTTCATTCACTCATATACTCTCTAATCTCAAGCCCTAACTCAATTTCATCATTCATCATCAAAACCCAGCACAAATGACGACGCTGAAGTTTGATGATACTCACAATATGGTCGCGTTCTTGTCTAAACCTACAGAAAGTGAAGGGTTTGAACATATTATGGATTTTCTTAATGCACACACCATAAAGTATGCTTTAACCGTTAATCCTACAATATATACTTTGTGCATTGAACAATTTTGGGCTACTGTCAAGATAAAAACTATCAATGGGGAAGTACAGTTACAAGCCCTAGTGGATGGAAAGAAGATCGTCATTACTGAGTCGATTGTAAGAAGAGATCTTCAATTAAAAGATGCTGAAGGTGTTGATTGTCTACCCAATGCTACTATTTTTGAACAGCTTACATTGATGGGGTATGAGAAAATTTCTCAGAAGCTTACTTTCTATAAGGCATTCATTTCCCCACAATGGAAATTCCTTATTCATACGATTTTACAATGTCTAAGTGCAAAGACTACTGCATGGAATGAGTTTAGTAGTACTATGGCATCTGCAATCATCTGTTTAGCTACAAACCAGAAGTTTAACTTTTCAAAGTACATATTTGAAAATATGGTGAAGAACTTGGATAATGTGTCTGGAAATTTTTTGATGTATTTAAGGTTTGTACAGGTGTTTGTGAATCAACAACTTGAAGGGATGCCTGCTCACAAGAGAATTTATATTGCACCCTCTCACACTAAGAAGATTTTTGGAAACATGAGAAGGGTTGGAAAAGGTTTTTCTGGAAGGGACACACCCTTATTTCAAACAATGGTGGTACAAGCTCAAGCTGAAATGGGTGAATGTTTAGCAATTCCTACTGATCCCCATTACACACCCACCATTATTCAACCATCAACATCTCAACCTCAAAAGAAACAAAGATCAAGAAGGTCAAAGAGAAAGGACACTGAGGTACCTCAGCCTAGTGGTCCTACAACCAATGTAGCAGATGAGGCTGTCAATGAGGAGATGGATGACAGTTTGGAAAGGGCTGCCACTACTGCTACTAGCTTAGATGCAGAGCAGGATAGGGGTAACATCAATAAGACCCAATCCAAGGCAACACCTAATGAACCAAGTTCCCCAGGAACTAGTTCAGGTGGTGGTCCTAGGCGCCAAGAAACCATGGGGGATACAATTGCTCAGACTAGGTCTGAGAATGTATCTAAACTTTCCAATGATCCACTGCTCGCAAGAGGTAACACACTTTGAAGTGGTGAGGATAGACTGAAACTTGAGGAATTTATTGCATTATATACAACTTTACAATCAAGAGTTCATGGTTTGGAGACTACAAAGACTACTCAAGCTAATGAGATTGCAAGTTTGAAAAATAGAGTCAAGAAGCTAGAGAGGAGGAAGAAGTCAAGAACTCAAGGGCTTAAAAGATTATACAAGGTTGGTTCATCTAGAAGAGTGGAATCCTCTGAAGAAGAAGGTTTGGGTGAGGAGGATGCATCCAAACATGGGAGGATATCTGATATTGATGATGATGCAGAAATTACCTTGGTTAGTACTCATTTTGATGCTGATACAAATATGTTTAGAGTTGATGTGTCTCGCAACTACTAGTTTAAATTTATAACACGGATTACCAAATAAGCTAAGAACACACGGGCAAGTATGACCCTTTCATTTGTAGCTAGCCTTTTGTGGTAAGCCGAGGTCATTCACTAGGATTTTGGTATTTTCAATTGTGAAGAATCTAAGTATCAATAAGCACAAAAGTGGTAAAATGGTTGTCACATCCCAAAATACCATATAAGCAACAAATAACACGAAGAGAATAATGATACGATATCAACGAGAATCAATATGATTAAAGCTACTTGTTTGGAACTAGTATTCATATCAATGGAGTGTTGGAATATAGGTTAGATACTTAAGCAATAACAACAAATCCAAAGTCGTATAATTTTAACCAATGGGTAATATCATGAAATTGCATATAACAAGGTTTAGACTAACACACCCTTTCAACCTATGAATGTTATTATAAACCAAGTCTTTTACAAGCCATTTGTTAGAAAGATGATTTTACCGATTCGTTCATTAGAGTCCTTTCGACCTATACTCTAGATTAAACCTTTATGAGTCTAATTAAGATGTTTATTCGTAGTTGTCAATTATGAAATACCAAACATATACGCGCGCTAATGTTTAGAACAAACCACAACAAGAAATCCTTTCGACCTATAGATCCGGTTATGATTCACCAACAAAGTAATTAGACACATATCAATTCAACCAAACTCATAAACAAAATCATAATTCTTTATTGAAAAGATCCAAACACTCCATATCTTATGTTTACATCATTCCAAACAAGTAAATAAAATTACTCCATGATTATATTAATTAAACACAAAGGTTCAACAATCATAACAAGCATAAACATTCTGAAATTATAAGAGAGATTACCAAAAGTACGGATACAATAAGTAAAGAGGAAGGATTAAAGCAACCTTCAAGCCTCCAATCGACTACAAGCTTCGTACCAACCAGAAAATGATCTGTCACACCTTGCTTGATGTTCTTGAGCACTCCTTCTGGATTTGGCAGAGGTTTAGAAGTCTTTTGGGTTAGATAATGATGGTGAAATTCATCATTGAGGGTAGAAGGTGGTTTTTCTATGTGAAAAGTGAGTCTTGAGGCCTTTATTTATAGTAGAAATCAACCTTAGCCACCAAGCATAAGTCTTGGGCATAAAGTACCATGAATCTTCTAGAATTTTGAGTTATGATGGGACTTGATCGGACTTGAGGTGGTTGGTACTTAAATTGGTGAGTTAATGAAACTTGGAAAAGTCAGCGAAGCCTTTGTCGGGCGGCACGGGCCTCTGCCGGGTGGCTAGCCGCACGACTAAAAATCTATTTTTCTTGATTTTGCGTATTAGCTTCCCGTTTGAGTCGTCCTTGGTCGTGGGTCATTATACATCAATAAAACTTCATTTAAACTCTATCTTGGGCCTTGTAAGCTTGTATGGTTAACTCTTTTGCTCATGAAATGCTTCCCGAGCTTGTTCTTGATGCGGGATTCTTCGTACTTGTACTAAACTTTGTTTTTACTTCTTTTCTTTGTCTTTTTCTTGCTTCTCTTATACTTGGCTACAAATATACTTGAAAACACACTTTGGTACAATTAAGTAACAAAAGCATATAAAAATAGCTAAATAACATATACAAAAGTACGGATAACGCTCCTAAGAATATACTCAATTTGAGCGTTATCAAATTCCCCCACACTTAAGTTTTGCTCGCCCTCGAGCAGGTAAAATAAAATTTGCTTTCCCTCAAGCAAATATAAGAAAAGAAATCTAGAAATAAAATACCTAAATGGAAAACTCTCAAGTTAGGTGCTCGGGGAGTGGAGTAGGGCGAAGAGGTGCTTCGTTGTCGAACCACTATAAATCCTCGCGTTGTGGTTTGATT